>BDUI01006094.1:67849-84634 GCA_002335545.1 Apodemus speciosus
GAGAGAGACTGGACCTGTCGTGGGTTTTTGAAACCTCAAGCCTACCCCCAGCTGTTACTAAGCATTCAAATATGTGAGCCAAAGAGGGCGATTCTCATTCAAACCACCACATTCCACTCCCTGGTTCCTATAAGCTTGTAGTCATATCATATTACAAAATGTATTCAGTCCAACTTCAAAAGTCCCCGTAGTCTATCACAGTCTTAACCCTAATGTTTTAAAGTCCAAAGTCTCTGAGACTCACAGCCTTCCCTTAATTATAATCAAAACCAAAAAGTAGGAGACATACTTCCAACATACAATAGCGTAGCGTATACATTACCATTCCAAGAAGGGGGAAAGGAGTGTAGYGAGGAAATGCTGGATGGAAGCAAAACTGAGCCCCAGCAGGGCAAATTCCAAATTCTGCATCTCTCTGTCTGATGCCAAAGTGCTTTCCAACTCCCTTCAGCAGTGATGGCTACAACACACTTCTCTCTCTTGGGCTGGTTCCACTCTTTGTTAGCAACTCTCTTTGGCAGTATTCTGTGTCTGGCGACTCCAACATCTGGGGGGGGGGGGCTCTAGTACAATCCAGGCCTTCACAGTTTCATGTACTAGCCTCTCTGGGCCTCCATGCAGGGAAACCCCTGACGTATCCCTGGCTTCAGAAGCTTTCCCTAGCTGGGGGAGGGGCGGGGAGATGTCCAACCCCTTTCTTGTATCCTTGATGCTGAAGCCAGCATCATGTGGGGGGCTGGAACCTGGCCCCTTTTTTTTTTCTATTACATTTGTATCTGCTTTCTGTTGTTGATGGTTCCCTTTGCTGCTTAATTCCTTTTCTCAAGTTGGGAGCTTATCTGGGTGGGGTCTTTCCCTGATGCTACCACTGTATTTATTCCATTTATCATCAGGATTTTCCTTACGCTTTTTATCTCCTTGAGCACAGGACTTGGCTCGAACATCACCTTTCCTGGTGCCGTTTCTCCTCAAAGCAGGCATTTCTAATTTCCCTTCGCTCGGCTTGCTCTTTTTTATTATACATCTACACAAGAGTGATTAATAGCCAGACGACAGAGTCAGTGCAAGGTAGTCTTGAAATCTCCTCTGACAAAGCAACTCTTCAATTTAGCCTCAGGTAGACAAGGGCTGAAAGAAGCCACTTTTCACCAAAATATTACAAGAATGGTCACTAGGCCACTTAGTAATATTCTTCCCTTCTGAAACTTCTTGAGTTGGACCCCTACAGTTCAAATGACCCTCAGCACTGTCTTCCATGCTCCAATTAAAGTCTGCTTAAAGCATTCAACTGCTTTTCTAGTCCAAAGTCCCAAAGTCTTCAATGTTCCTCCAACAAACAGCATGATCAGGCCTGTCATAGCAAGTATCCCAGTCCCTGGTACCAATTTCTATCTTAGTCACTGTTCAGGAATTGTGAAGAGACACCATGAGTAAGGCAACTCATATATACATATGTACATATGTGTGTGTGTGTGTGTGTGTGTGTGTGTGTGCATACATATAAAAGTGCTTAACTGGGTGCTCACTTACAGTTTCAGAGTTCTTATCATCATAGCAGGGATCATGGTAGCAGGGTGGCGTGCATGGCACTGGAGAAGTAGCTAAGAGCTTTACATCTTGATCCCCAAGCTCACACCCAGTGACATACTTTCTCCAACAGGACCATACCTACTCCAATGTGGCCACACCTCTTTTTTTGTTTTGTTTTGTTTTTTGGATTTGATTTTTTTCAAGACAGGGTTTCTCTGTATAGCCCTGGCTGTCCTGGAACTCACTCTGTAGACAAGGCTGGCCTCGAACTCAGAAATCTGCCTGCCTCTGCCTCCCAGAGTGCTGGGATTACAGGCATGCACCACCACTGCCCGACTGGCCACACCTCTTAATTCTTCTCAAATTGTGCCATTCCCTTGTGACTACACATTCAGATACATGGGCCCATGGAAGCCATTATTATTCAAACTCCCATAAGGTACAGAGGTAGGGCAAGAAGTATCTTTTTCAATACTTAGAGTTTTTTTTAGAGCATCAGGAGTAGAAACTTCTGTGGCTAAGATTAAACACAAGTAGTAATGGCAAGACAGATGTATGCCTTTCTGTTCATTTGGTGTTGGAAGTTTTTTCTATGCTAGGTATCACACTCAGGCCTTGAGGTATAAGGAGGCCTGGGGAGTTCCCAATAACCCAGGCAACTCCATAGCACCCTCTGTGTGTGGCCATGACACACCGTAGAATGTCCGTTGGAGTAAACGTCTTGTTCCCATCTAGGTGTGCCCAGCTCTGCTCTGATGTGGCTGGTCTAGCCTGTGCCGATGCTGAGGCTGCCATGTCTATGTGTCCTGAGTGGAAGGTGTTAGAGATGTCCACACTGGGGCTTCCCTGTGCTCAGATGACAGTCTGCCCCAGGGTCCTTGGTTCAAGTGTACACATTTTAATATTCATGTATGTGTTCACTTGGGGAGAATGTTTATATGTTTATAGATGCATACACATGAGCATATTTTCCCACAGGCATGCAATCATGTGTTTATGGGTATTGAGACTGTTAGGGAAGAGGATGGTTGGCCGTGAAGGGTGATAGAGGTGTGAGTGACAGTGGGGTATGCAACAGAGTCATAGACCTTCCTGGCTGCTGGGCCTTTTGGAGAACGACTGCATACAAGCCCAGGGTTTCCTGTAAGGACATATGGGGAGAGAAATCTTCAGCCCCAGATCAGACAATTGGATCTGAATTACATACACAATTGTTTTGCTCTTGAGTGCTTGTGGATTTTAAGGTTAGAGCATCCTGATTCCCCAGAACAGTGAAGGCACCTTCCTCCTCTGGCATGTCCTTGCTGGCCAGGAGGCACAGCTCTGCAGGGGCCTGACTGCTCACCACCTTTCACGCAGCTGCTTGCAAACTTCGGACTCCTAGGGAAAATGTCTCTGGTCTGAGGTAGTAGAAAATGGGGGACTTCCCAAGCAAAGATTGAAAGTTTGGAGGCAGGGTCTTCCTATGTAGTCTTGGCTGGCCTGGAACTTGCTATGTAGATCAGAGTGACCTCAAAACACAAGACCCTTGCTTGCCTCTGCCTTCCAAGTGAAAGTATCTAAAGGTGTAGTCAACCATACCAGCAAAACTTTTTTTTTTTAAAAAATACATAAATCCTGCCAAATTCCAATCTGTGTTTCAATGAATTAGTATAAAATGATACCACTTTGGCGAAGAAACAGAATGTTTACTAGTCTTGGCAGAAGCCTTTTCTACAGTTCCATCTTTCATAATGTGATATATTACTGTCCCATGTTTCAAGATTCACCCCAAAGCATATCCCTAGACATAGGTATTTTTGCTCATCACAACATCTGAATGTTTTCTTTACCCTGTAGGTTCCCTTTTATCCCTTTCATTTCCTTAGACTTTGTCTTTTGTCAGTTAGTCATTCGTCCCCGGGTCCCTAAGCTTCGTTTTCCTCAAATGGCCAACAGAATCCCAAGATGGCCCTTCAGCAAGGGGAAGCGGGTGTCCCTTGCGTGCTTACAGAAGCTGGTGGTGCTAAGTGGGCGCTAGCATTTGATTTTTAGAACGTTTAAGTTTTTAGAATGTTTTTAAAAACAGTGGTATCAGGTAGTCCAGACATATGCCGGATTATTTTTTCTTCTCTGAGGGCTTCGTGCATGACAAGACTGTGCTCTGCTGCCAAGGCACATGCCCACTTCAAGTTGCCACACCTTACTTGTATTCTGAGATGAAAAGACATCGCCAGTGCATACCTGTTTCAGGACATGGGCTGTCTTCAGATCACAGATGAACTCCAGAGCAAACTTCATTCTGTCGCTCAGCGTTATTTGGCTTGCAATCCTTCCCTCGGCTCATGTACCATGCATAGTTTGGTACTTGTAATGGCCACACGGTCACGGTCGTTGTCTGTGTTTGTGGCTCTGTCTTCTGCTGGGCTCTGTGGGGGGAAACCTCTGCAGCAGTCAGTCTCCTTACGCCTGACAGCTGTGGTGGCTGTCACAGTTATAAACTGCTGTGCAAATGACTGTGTCTTAGTGGTGGGTAGGAAAAACGGTGACTCGGGGAAGACCAGTTCATGAGGGTCTTCTCCTGTATCCGTAGCTCGTGTTTGACTACCAGCCAGGCGATGTCTTTGGCTGTGTGGCTGACATCGGTTGGATCACAGGACACAGCTATGTGGTGTATGGACCCCTCTGCAATGGAGCTACCACAGTCCTTTTTGAGAGCACCCCAGTTTACCCCGATGCTGGTGAGGACCAAGAGCTCTGGTGAGGCCGGCTCTAGGTGTCAGGGGCGGGATCTCAAAGTTGGAGGGAAGAGTCCCAGAAGCCTGGAGGCTTGCATCTGGCAAGGGGACAGTTCTCGTGTCCCATCGACCAGATGCCAAGCAGACACTGGATATACTAGGCTTTGAGCCTGGCTAGATGATCTGGAGCCTCCTGCCATGTGCAGAAAGACGGGAGGGAGTTTGCCCAGGAGCAATCTCATCTCAAAACTGCCTATTTCGTGTTTCCTGTCCCTATATTGGAAATGGCCAGCTGAGAGCCATGGCTTCAGCGTTCTCCACGTCATATCTCCACCTTAGTTTACATGTCTTTCCTCAAAGCCTGGACCATCCATCTTTCCCATCCTCCTCAGTCCCCCTGACCACGCTTCAGGACCACACATGGCTTGTTAAATTGCATCCTTGGACGGACCCTAGTTAAACTGCATCTTTGAGGATCTGACCGCATCCTGCTATCTTTCTTTCTTTAAAGATTTRTTTATTTTATGTATATGAGTCTAACCGTAACTGTACAGATGTTTGGGAGCCATCATCTCCCAGTGGGTTGAATTCAGGACCTCTGGTCACTCCAGTTGGCCCCGCTCACCCCGACCCAAAGATTTATTGATTTATTATATCTAAGTACACTGTAGCTGTCTTCGGACACACCAGAAGAGGGCGCCAGATCTCATTATGCATGGTTGTGAGCCACCCTGTAGTTGCTGGGATTTGAACTCAGGACCTCTGGAAGAGCAGTCAGTGCTCTTAGCTGCTGAGCCATCTCTCCAGCCCTCCTGCTGTCCTTCTGTGTTTCTCTCACATAGTACAGTTTTCTAAAATATTTACTTTAATGTACTAGAATTGTTGCTGTCTCTTGTCCTAACATGCCTCAGTGTTGGAGTGTGAACCTTTTCTTTGCTGCCTCTTGGCCCCCTCAGCTGCACTCAAGGAAGCTTAATGGGGTGACAGCAGGGACAGAGGATCATTGTTTAAGAACAGCTTCATGGAACAGTGCGATCTGTGGAGCTTCTGAGTATTATGTGTGTGTTTTCTGGGCACATGGATACACATATACCAATAACTATGCTGTTACCAAGGGGAGATAAGTCATTACTTTAGGGACCACTTAATAACTACTGATCAAAGTTCCATGGCACTTTTTAAAAACTTGCTACCATAACATCTGAAGCTGATCCTTGACTAGCTCGCGTGGAACACCTCACGTGATTCTGTCATCCAAGGTTGGGTGTAGAAGCTTCTTCTGCATGCCACCCTGTAATTAGGGAGTTCTCTGGTACCCCTTTCTTCAAGGGTGGTATGGGCTCTCTTTCTATGATCACATGCACAGACCCAGCCCCCTGAGCTTGGCTTGCATGTGTAAAAGAGGTCATGCTTGGTGGACTACCTGGCTGTGACTCTTTTGCAGGTCGTTACTGGGAGACAGTGCAGAGGCTAAAGATCAACCAGTTCTACGGAGCCCCGACAGCCGTCCGGCTGCTGCTGAAGTATGGGGATGCCTGGGTGAAAAAGTATGACCGCTCTTCCCTGCGCACACTGGGGTCAGGTGAGCCCAGTACTGCATGGCTTAGCACGGCCCCGGGGGCTTTGCCAGGCAATGCAATACTAAACTGGGTAGCTATACTGAACAGGGCGGGGCCGGGGGCACTCCACTGTTTCAGCAATATTTGCTCTATACTGATGAGCAAGGGTTGTGTGCTAGCCTGAGGAGCTCTCCTGACAGACACTGCGAAGTCAGGCCACAGAGTGCTAGGGCAGAACACCTCGTTTTAGAGGCGTAAGAGCCAGTCAAATGTACAGATGCCAAGGAACCAGGCTGATAGAGACTTTCTTTCATACATAACGCAGGTGACCACTACTTAGATCGGCTATAGAAGGATATAGATTAGAAAGCAGAATGGGATACGGAAGGCTCTCTCCTGCAGCCCCTTGCTGTGATTCACTGTAGGAGCTGTCTCAGTGTGCTTGCTCATGTTCTGAGCTTCGCATAGGTGGGGCCACATACTCTGCCGTCACGTGCGGCAGTGGCTTGCTTATTTCATAGTTCTATGGTATTCCACTGCATAGGTACACCACGGCGTACCCATTCTGCCCTTAAAGGCAGTCTCTCTGTGGCAGTGACGAGCAAGCCTGGCATGCGTCCATCTGAGTACATGGCCTTTCTTTGTCGGGCATCTACTCTCAGTTCTTTAGCTTTGATAGATTCTGCCCCCGACAGTTCTCCAAAACAGTTGTGTGAAATGTATGATCTCTTAAATATTACAGCAAAAGCGCCATACTAGCTCGTCAGAAACTTGCTGCCACCAGATTTCAGTCCTGGACTATGGGTAGTATCCTGCTTCCTCATAGTTTTGAACTTTTTTTTTTTTTTTTTTTTTTTTTTTTTTGCCTTTGAGCTGTCAGAGAGGATGTAGTCATCACAGTTATATATATTATCTAAGTTACTTTGATGACTGTGGACATGGGAACACAGACCTTTCCAGGTCCTTTGGTGTAGCCTTCAGGAAGGTCACTGAGCTGTTTCTCCCTAATAGCGTATTCCTTTTTGCTTCAGGTTATTTTGAAGCCTGTTAACTTCCTTCTTGCTTTTGTGTGGTTTCAGTGGGAGAGCCTATCAACCACGAGGCCTGGGAGTGGCTCCACAAGGTGGTGGGCGACGGCAGATGTACACTGGTGGACACTTGGTGGCAGACGGGTGAGTGTCCCCGAGGGGCGGTTGTCACAGGCCTGAGGACTAACCTGGGACTGGAGGGACTCACGCATACCTAGCCCCAGGGTTCGTGCTCTCAAGAGTGACTGATGGTGCTCCCAAGGCCCATGTCCCTTCAGCAAGCGGTTGCCTAGGGGAAGGGTCAGAGGTACAGCCTGGCTGCTGTGGGGACATGCCATGCCCTCCTGAGCCTCGGTTTCATGTGTGTCTTACAGCCTCTGTGTGAGCTCCAGAGTGAGGAGGAAATGATGAGGTGTTAAACAAGGGCCAGTGGCCTAGCAAGTCCTCAGGGCTCAGTTGTTCTTTACAGGCAGAGGCCTTGCCTCGCTTCCTTCCGTTTTAGTTTTGGTGCAGTGCTGGGACCTCAGCTCAGGGCCTCATACATGCTCAATAGTTTTCTGCCTCAGCGCCACCCCTTTCTGAACACAGGCACTTCTGAGAAGGACACGTCCATTTGTGGGCGAAGGGAGTTGTTTTCCCCCTGTGGCAGTTTTGTTTTGAYTTGTCTATTTTATTCTTTCAATGACTGACTCCTTGGGATGTTCAGGGAAAGAGGTCACCACTATACAGTAGCCCAGCTGTCGGCAGCCTTATGTTTCAAGTAGCCAGCACGAGACAGGTCTGTGCTGGAAGACATGGGACAGAGAACTTTTCACCGTGCGCCTCATGAGACAGTGCCATACGTGCTGACTGGCTCAGGCRCCTGAGAAATGACCACACAGGCGTCACTAGTCATTGGTCTTAGCTTCAGGCAGTTTATTTCTTCCATCTTCCTGTGCGAGTAGGTGGCTTTTCCCCCCTTCCCTATTTCAAGCGTAGGCCCGACCCAGTGAGGACCTGTTGCATGGAGGGTACCCATACCTATCTGCGGAATGCAGAGCTCAGGGGTCACTGCTTGTGCCCACAGTGGAGGAGCCTACAGACCGAGCCTAGATGGGCACGGTGTGGAACCTAGCTGTCTCTAGCTCCCAGGTCAATTGGTGTTTCTTCATCCTTCCTGCAGAAACCGGAGGCATCTGCATTGCACCGCGGCCCTCGGAAGACGGGGCAGAGATCCTCCCGGGCATGGCCATGAGGCCATTTTTTGGCATCGTCCCGGCACTCATGGATGAGAAGGTGTGAGAGATTTTGCAGAGGCCGTCTCTTGCACATAATGCCTTGCTGTTTATCTGGCAAGCCTTCCACCCCCCTGATTTCTGTTGATGCAGGGTCTAGTCCTTGGAATAAAGGCCAGGTCCTCACGCATGCTCCACAGCCCTTTCTTAATCAGCACTCTAATGACTGCTGCAAGCCAGGGCCCTCATCAGACTTGGTCAGGAGGAAAGCTCTGGACAGTTCTATCCAGTGCTTCATGTTTCCGGCCTCAGGTCAAGCTGGTAGTCAGTTCATTGGCTTTCTCCCAGAGCTGGCCCGGTCTCTCATGAATGTCTCCCTCTATCCATAGGGCAGTGTCGTGGAGGGTGGCGATGTCTCTGGGGCCCTGTGTATTTCCCAAGCTTGGCCAGGCATGGCAAGGACCATCTATGGTGACCACCAGAGGTTTGTAGATGCCTACTTCAGAGCATACCCAGGTGAGCAGCTAGGGTAGCTTCCCTTCCTTTTCCTTGGATTCCTGGAATCATGTTTCTATAGATAGGGGAACTGGTTAAATTCATGGTAGCTGTGTATAATGTGATGGCTCTGTGGAAGTGAGTCTGGCTCTGCCCCCTCCCTTTACTTCGCAGGCCTTCCTTATCTTGACTGGGAGATCGGGTTGGCATGCCGAGCCTTTGTAGGGGCCGGGATGATCATGAGTATATCCTTGGCTCTTGCCTGGGATTGACATTGTGGTAGATACTGGGAAAAAAGATGAGTGATGAGACATGTTTGTGAAGCTGTCACAGAGGCTGGGTGTTGTTACAGTTTATATTCCCATTCTTCTCAAGTTTCTTTTGGGTCCTGGGTTGGAAATTTGTGTGATTGCCCAGGTCTCTGCCTTGCTGGAAGTAGCAACTTTCAGTCTCAAGGTTACAGCCGCCATTCATCTTTATGAGCATCTCTGCTGTGCTACTGTCTGTTTTCTGTTTTCTGGACATTAGCARTCTTGACATCATTCATATGACGTAGTCTCTATATTACTTGCCCTCACGTTAGAACACAGTCCAGGACCACCTAGAGAGGTATTTATGTGTTAGTTGCTGGAGGGAGATGACAGGTCAGGAACTTGGACTGTGCTGGACCTGCCTGGGAGCCCCTGACCCTGCGTGCTCCACTATGGTGTAGGTTATTACTTCACTGGAGATGGAGCTCACCGGACGGAGGGCGGCTATTACCAGATCACAGGGCGCATGGATGACGTCATCAACATCAGTGGTCATCGCCTGGGGACTGCAGAGATTGAGGACGCAATGGTAAGYTCAGCCTGCCTTTTACTTTGCCTGTACTCTCACAATGCCTCTGTTGACCTCAGAGTCATGATGGGAATGTACACCCYGAGTCATCTCAGGGCCTTTTGTCCTCTGTTCTGCACAGGCTGACCATCCTGCTGTTCCAGAAACTGCTGTCATTGGGTACCCTCATGACATCAAAGGAGAAGGTGAGCGTCCCCCCCTCTCTCTACAGTGGAGGTTCACGCCCAGCAGGGTGCTCCAATAGAAAGACACAGGGGTACAGTGATGGAGCCGTATGGGCTATACTGTTGCCCTCCTGGTGAGGACGCTGATCAAGGTAAATATTAACTCTAAGCTATGAAATGCCCAGATTTGCAGACCTTTAAGGACATTCAGCCATAAGGATCCATGATATTTTTGGTCCCTGGCTGAGCCTGGGAAGTCTCCTCTGTTTCCAGTAGCTCCGACTGGGGCACTTTCTAAGCCACACACATATCCTCCTGCCCACTCACCCACTGGGTTTCAGCACTCACGCCAGCTCTGCAGCTGCTATACCTGTGACTGGGCTGTGCCCTGTAGCAGGCTGTGTGCTGCCCTGAGACGCTGGGGAAACTTGACATTCCACAGCATATTGACATGGTAAGGGAGAACAGAGTAAGTTATTAAAATTCTCTTAAATCAATGACATAGTTTGTAAATTTTTTTTCCCAGAGCCAGCTGATTCCCAAGTGGCTGTGTCTAGAAAGGACACTTGAATGTTGCAATGGCGGACCCTGTGGCCTGGTGTGACATGGCCATATTCTAAGCACGTGTGAGGTCGTTTCTGCACAAAATGACCTTGTATGCCCTATGNTCTTGACATCATTCATATGACGTAGTCTCTATATTACTTGCCCTCACGTTAGAACACAGTCCAGGACCACCTAGAGAGGTATTTATGTGTTAGTTGCTGGAGGGAGATGACAGGTCAGGAACTTGGACTGTGCTGGACCTGCCTGGGAGCCCCTGACCCTGCGTGCTCCACTATGGTGTAGGTTATTACTTCACTGGAGATGGAGCTCACCGGACGGAGGGCGGCTATTACCAGATCACAGGGCGCATGGATGACGTCATCAACATCAGTGGTCATCGCCTGGGGACTGCAGAGATTGAGGACGCAATGGTAAGYTCAGCCTGCCTTTTACTTTGCCTGTACTCTCACAATGCCTCTGTTGACCTCAGAGTCATGATGGGAATGTACACCCYGAGTCATCTCAGGGCCTTTTGTCCTCTGTTCTGCACAGGCTGACCATCCTGCTGTTCCAGAAACTGCTGTCATTGGGTACCCTCATGACATCAAAGGAGAAGGTGAGCGTCCCCCCCTCTCTCTACAGTGGAGGTTCACGCCCAGCAGGGTGCTCCAATAGAAAGACACAGGGGTACAGTGATGGAGCCGTATGGGCTATACTGTTGCCCTCCTGGTGAGGACGCTGATCAAGGTAAATATTAACTCTAAGCTATGAAATGCCCAGATTTGCAGACCTTTAAGGACATTCAGCCATAAGGATCCATGATATTTTTGGTCCCTGGCTGAGCCTGGGAAGTCTCCTCTGTTTCCAGTAGCTCCGACTGGGGCACTTTCTAAGCCACACACATATCCTCCTGCCCACTCACCCACTGGGTTTCAGCACTCACGCCAGCTCTGCAGCTGCTATACCTGTGACTGGGCTGTGCCCTGTAGCAGGCTGTGTGCTGCCCTGAGACGCTGGGGAAACTTGACATTCCACAGCATATTGACATGGTAAGGGAGAACAGAGTAAGTTATTAAAATTCTCTTAAATCAATGACATAGTTTGTAAATTTTTTTTCCCAGAGCCAGCTGATTCCCAAGTGGCTGTGTCTAGAAAGGACACTTGAATGTTGCAATGGCGGACCCTGTGGCCTGGTGTGACATGGCCATATTCTAAGCACGTGTGAGGTCGTTTCTGCACAAAATGACCTTGTATGCCCTATGRAATGGCCTGGGAATGAGTGTGCTCTCTCCTCTTAGGGACATTCTGTGTTACAGCGTGCTTCAAGTGTCACCTGACTCTTATCTACACTTATGCGCTGCTGTTCTTGTGCTTAACCAAACATCTAACCTTTCTCATGTCCCAGCTAGAAACCAAGTCCTCAAACATGCTAAGCTTGCAGTCTACTYCTGAGCGCCACCATAGCCCCTCAGATACTGCCTTATCCTTCTTTTTTACATCTTTGTTTAATGTCTATAGATGCTTTGCCTGCATGTATGTCTGTGTACCACACGTGTGTGTTGCTTGTAGAGGTAGAAAGATGGGGTGCTGGATCTCCTGGAACTGGATTTATGGATGGTTGTTAGTTGTCATGTAAATCCTGGGAATAGGACCTCTGTCCTCTGCAAGAGTAGCCAGTGTCCTTAACTGTTAAGCCATCTCTCCAGCCCCCATCACATACTTTGTTTGAACTGACTTGTTGCAAAATTTAAAAATCAATTAAGTGCTTCAAAAACAACATCCTTCATTACCATAGAACCAAATGTGCTGAGGTGGCTGTGGCTCTGCTGTTGAGACAAAGGCATATGGGAGAGCTGTTGGGACACCATCCAGCAGAAGCAGTGTCTAGATATCAAGATGGGAGGTGGGTAGCAGAGAAAGCAGTTCATCATGGGTAACTGTGAAGGTATCTCATTCGGGTAGAGACCTGGACCCACTTTTGGGGCCCCTGCATTTGGTATCTCTGTGGTTCAAGGATCTTCAGTGCCCTGGTGTGCTCCCAGCATGTGGAATCTATGAAGGTTTGGTGTGCCCAAGTCTCAAGACAGTGCCAAAACTTCAGTCCTGAACCTGAGAGGGCAAAGAACTGCTGAACCTGGCCTGTGACCCCAGGCACCTTCTGCCTTGTCCTTAGGGGTTTATCAGTCCTTGGATGAACCCTAGAAAATAGGAACAAGGTCAAAGAAACTGCACAGCAGCAGAATAGCTTTAGATGGGGTAGGCTGTAGGTTGGGTTGTGCTCTGCCTCAGCTGCTCTGCTTACATGTGGGTTCTTCAAGGGCACTCCCAGTGTGGTACCTGATGCTTAGCATTCTCTTGGGGTCCTCTGGGCTCTTTGTACTCCAGCATCAGCTCTCAGCATCAGGTATTGCCAGCCCTTAAGTGCCTGCAGGGTTGGGAGGGAAATTTACATGTAGTGTGACCAGACTGAATCCCCCCTCCCCCCCCAGACAGGGTTTCTCTGTATAGTCCTGGCTGTCCTGGAACTCACTCTGTAGATCAGGCTGGCCTCGAACTCAGAAATCCGCCTGCCTCTGCCTCCCAAGTGCTGGGATTAAAGGCGTGCACCACCACYGTCCGGCTATGAGACTTGGCTTCTAACAGATATGTAATTCGTGAATAACCCATTCACAGTTCTTGCTTAGTGTCAAGGTGCTTGAACACATTTGGAGTTTGTCTCCATTTCCTCTGAGCACCTGTGGGTCTAGTTTGACTAGGTCCTGAATACTGTGGGCTTTGGCTAACTTCTAGTCCTGCTGGTTCATGACCATTTGGACCTTGCACGTCTCTGGCTCTTAACCTGCTCCTCCACCAYCCTTCATCCCTGCCTCCGGAATCAGTAATCCAGGTCTGTCTTCACAGTCATGTCTGCTGCCAGGATGAAACAATGTAGTTCTCGCCTCTGAAAAACTTGCAACCTGATGGGGTGGAGATAGTGAAGCTATCAACCATTCTATAGACCAAATACGTATGGACAGAGTAAGAAAAATTGTAACAGAGTATATGTTAGCCAAGCTTGCCTCTGATGGATGAATAAGAGTTTTTCAGGTGATGTTGGGTAAGCATTTCTGGCAGGGGTTTAGTTCACTGCATTGTAGCTTCGGCAGGAAATAATCATTTGTCAACACATTTAACAAGCACCTGCCATACTCAGGGCATGGTTTTAGATGCCGGAGAGATGCCGGTGAATGTAAAGTAGGCGGAGCCTCTGCCATTGTGGAGCCACCTGATGGGATGGTCAGGGAAAGGAGAGGCAGACACTGAACAATAAGTCTGGTCAACAAGAATGCTACTCACTGTAGTAGATCCAAGAAGCTCAGGGGAAGGACGAGCTTGGAAGATGGGGACAGACAAACAGTAAAATTAGATTTTTGTGTGGTAGCAGGAGCTAATGGTACATCCTTTCTGGACCTCGCCAGGATACTGGGAAATGTCTTCTAGTGTTTGCATCAGTGTATGCATTCACCTTGCAGCCAGAAAGAACTGTCTTCCAGGATGGAGCTTTTCAAGGTTGAAGTTTGATACTTTTGGACACAGTAGCCCCAGCACACTCAACCAGCAATTGACCTATGGCCAAGTAGTGTCTCTGTCTCTGTCTCTTTCTCTTTCTCTTTCTCTCTGTGTGTATGTGTGTGTGTGTGTGTGTGTGTGTGTGTGTGATTGTATAGTGCACATGCATGTGAAGGCCAGAGGTCAAAATCAAATGTCTTGCCCAGTTGTCCTACACTGAATTTTTTAATACATGGTCTCTCACTGAACCTGGAACTCACTGATTGGCTAGCAAGCTCCAGGGATCCTCCTATTTCTACCTTCCCAGTGCTAGAATTATAGGCATGTACCACCATGCATACCTGCTTTTTTACCCAAGTGCTAAGGATCTGAATTCAGGTCATTATCCTTATGTGACCCCTTCTTTACCGATTAAGCCAACCCTCCAGCCTCAGGAGACAAAAAATCTTAAGTGAAAAAAGCCATGTGTTCACCAGTCTGCCGATCTTGCGTCTATTTCCAGGCAGCCCATGTCATGCAGTCTTTCACAGCTGAAGGAATAGAACATTAAGTCACATGTCCAGGGTCACATCAGCACTGCGGCTGTGTCGTGCTCTCAACCACGCATGACCACCCATGCGGGACACTGGCGGAGCTGCTGCTGCTTTCACTTCCTGTGCAGTGGATATGCTCCTTCAGGGTTGCAGTAGCTGAAACCACTTGCTACTGTGTAACCTTCTCAGGATTTAGAAACCCTCTGGGTTTACAGCCGCTTGTGGTGGGGGATTCAAGACAGACTCAGGACCTAGCACTCCCCAGTCTTTGCTCTCTTTCCAGCTGCATTTGCCTTCATTGTGCTGAAAGATGACATCAGCGATGCAAACATGGTAGTAAATGAACTCAAGTCGGCAGTGGCCACCAAGATCGCCAAGTACGCTGTGCCTGACCAGATCCTGGTGAGTCAGCTCCACCTATCTCAGAGGGATAGCRTCACTCTCTTTAAGTTTCTGCTTTCCACAAATGTCAAGCAATGTTGAACTTTTACAAGCAAGGGTCTCCTTTTATCCCAACATCAAAAGTGCCATTTATGATTTGGGTTTCCCTGAGTGGTTTTCCTGAGACAGGGAAGGGCCATGCATTTGAAGTTTACAGCAGACACCTGTTTAGGACACAGCCRTAGGCAAGGCTAGACACGCTTGTACTGTAACACTCAAAGGATGACTACTGGGACAGCACTGAATGGTAAGGAGAACATAAATTTTATTTATTTTTCATTTTGTGATATTAGGTATGTGTTTGCTTTCTATCTCTGAGGCAAAATGCCTGAGACTATTAGCTTACACGATGGGAAAGTTTTATTTTGGGTCATGGTTACAGTTCATGGTTGGTCGCYGGGCTGTATTTTGCCAGCAGCAACACTGTTTATCTTGGTGGGAAGCATGTAGCAAACAGAGCTGCTTCAATCTTGGTGGCCAAGAAGGAGGAAGGAGCGGGGATCCTAATATGTCCTTCAAAGGCCAGCCCCTGAATGACCTTTTTTTCTACTTCCTAAAAGTTCCACTGTCTCCCAATAGCACCACAAACTGGTGACTGCACCTTTAACATAGTCTTTGGAGAGCATCTACGTTTCAAATCGTAACAGAGTTGAGCCCAGAGACTTCTGAATGCTGAGCTTGGACTCAACCACTAAGCTGTGTCTCAGCCAGGCTACAGATTTTTAAGGATTTGAGAGACATGGAGTTCTCCAGTCTCATGAAGTTTCTGAACATGTTTCCTGTTTCCTGCAAGGAGTCATTTCCTGTGGGAAAGCCTGGGCCACCCTTGAGTCTTTTCAGATTTTTTTCTTTCTTTGCTGATACCTCTCCACAATGATTTCTGGGTTTGGAATTCTTTGAGGCTAGAAGGGTTTATCACCCCTTCCTAGTGCTTACAATGCTGGCCTATCAGTTGAACTTATAACATTAACTCTCTCCAAATAGGGCTTCAATCTCCAGCAAGTACTACTATCTACACACATACACACACACACTCACACACACACAATACACACAGACCCCTTTCAAACACAGCTCTTAAGTATCAGACTGTACAACAAAGTTTTTGGCTCAGAGGCTTTTACCCAACTAAGCCCCAGGCTTGGGCTGAGAAGGAAACCTCTCAAGTATTGTGGTGACAAAACAGGCTCAGCGGTTGGTTGCACTTGGAAGGGGAGCTTGGTCGCAGGTTAGATCCTGCCCTTTGGGGTGATTTCAGCTTCAAGCTCTGTTTGCAGGGGGATTAAGACCTTGTTTGGTTCATATATCAGGCCGAGTTGCTTTGCAGTCCTCTGTGGGAGTGTCAGACTTCACAGGAGAGCTCTGGCCCCAGTGCAGTCACTGGTGTCAGAGGGCGCTGTTCAGATGCTAACACCACTCATCTTTGCCAGGTGGTGAAGCGGCTCCCCAAAACCAGATCTGGGAAAGTGATGCGGAGGCTGCTGAGGAAGATCATCACCAGCAGGGGGCAGGATCTAGGGGACACCACTACCCTGGAGGACCCCAGTGTCATCACAGAAATCTTGAGTGCCTTCCAGAAGTATGAAGAGCAGCGGGCTGCCACCAACTGAGAGGTGTGCCTCTGTGTTGTTCAGAAAAGACCGAACAGGACCCCTGGTCGTCCTCAGGGAAAGGAGCTTCAAAGCAGCTTGTTTCAACTGAACACATGACCCAGCTACTGCCCTATTTGGAGCAGAAGCCCCTCTTCCTTTCTCCTGGGGCCCAGAGGGCTGCTTCTGGAGGGGGAGACCTTTGTCCTACATCTGGTTTCCATAATTCATCATAACTGGAGCTAAGCCAGCATGGGGCGGCCAGAGGTCTTAGCTCCAAAGCTTTCTCCAGATGTGTCTAGATACAAAACACAAAATATTTTACTTTTTTTGTACTTTTTCTATTTGGGGAGAGTAACAGAACATTTGAGTATAATGTGAACATTTAGTTACACACACACACACACACACACACACACACACACACACACACACACACACACACACGGTAGGAAGAATCTCCCTTCTTGCGTCCCCAGGGATGAAGATAACAGAATGTGCTTTTTTATTTTTTTCTTTTTATTGCCATTCAGTGTGCTTGAAGTCCAAACTGGAGATGTTTGTGCCTCTGACACATAAC
>BDUI01006097.1:0-16552 GCA_002335545.1 Apodemus speciosus
CATGTGTCATAATATGCGTAGAGGTGAGATGGCCACTTTTGCTATCAGGTCTTCTCTTCCCCATTTATGTGGGAACATGGGAAATAAATGCAGGGGAACTAAAAAAAATCTAACAAGCATGTTTACTCTTAAAGGATTTCTAAATTATAGATTATTATCTAGGGAGAAGAGAATAAAAGTATTAAGTGGGGAATGAATGTAAACAATGGGCAATAATAGTATTTTTCCATGGTAAATATTTATAGCACTGAATAATCAACAAAACTGTAAAAAATAAATCTATTCTTCTTAGTTAAATTTTAAGTAACAATTTGTCAACTAAATATAAGTAAATATAACACTGTTTGACAAGAACTTCAATAGCTGTACTGTCCATGCTATGGGAAGAGTAAAATATACATATRAGAAAAATGGATGACATTTGAAGAGACCTAACCATGTAAATTCTACATTTTATTTGAGGTAGTAAATTATTGATTCTAAGTAGACTTTCAGATGTTAAATATTCATATTATAATTTCTAGAGCAGCCCCTAAAAATAAGCAAAAGAATACATAGTCAAAATTAAAGACTCAAACCCGAAAGGAAAGATGGTCATGAGGGATAACAAAAAATTAAATCAAACAATGAAAACAGTTACAAACTTAAAACATGCACCTATGACTGCATCAAAAGGTGGTGAAGTACAGTTGCAGAGAAAAGCACATGCTAAAATGTCTTTGTTGTCGAGCCAACAACTGTAATAAACTAAAAAATGCAAGCTGCTGTGTACTCTAGTGAGAGATTTTGGAAGCAGAAAGACCCACTCTAAATCTGGATTGGACCTTCTGTTGGTAACACAGGTCTGATATGCAGGATATCAGATATGTGAACTCAATAAAAGTCTTGTTCATGCCCAACCCCTCCCAGGCATTGTGACCCACAGTTAACGAATGCATTTTCTTAGCTGTTATTAGAACCAATATTCTTGATACTTCAACTTAGACTGAATGAAGAGCAACATCTCTCTAGGACTCTTGCAGGATTCCAGAAGCAGATTAGAACTGCTGATACATCCAGCCTTGTGAACCAAGGGACTTGAATTCTTGGCCTTTCCTTTATGAGACAGCAATTTTTGGACTACCAGGACCACAGACTAAAATAGCGTCTAATAAATTAGGCATGATAAGTGTGTGTATGTGCATGCGTGCGTATGTGTGTGTGTGTGTGTGTGTGTGTGTGTGTGTGTGTGTATACATTGATAGAATGTTTATCTATCAGTTCTGTTTTGTTCTGTTCCTTTAGAGAATGCTGACTAATACAGAGTCACTGGGTATGAAATTGAAATGTATGTAAATACCATTAAAAGAAAGACATTATCCAAATGGATATGGATGTGATACAACTTAATAATATTTTACATATTAAAATACAAAAGCCTTCTAAGGCTAGTATTACTACTTAGATATACTTTAAAAGAAAGACATGACCAGGTTCCTAGGAATTTAGAAAACCTAGAGGATCATATCGTGTGGTACATTTTCACAGTGAGTTTTATTCATCACTAAAGAAAAATGATATTATGAAGCTTGTAAGAAAATGAAAAATATACTGAAGAAAATAACACAAGCTCAAAATGATAAACACCGAGTATTCTCTTTGTAAATTTTAGGCTCGCAATTTTAGATATCTAGGTTTTTAGAATAGCAAATCAGTAGAAGACAGGTAACGAGAAAGGAGTCATGAGGGTGAATGATGGAGGATCTGAAGGAGAAAAGATGTAAATTAAAAATAATATTGAGGAGGAAAATACTAGAAAACCAATGATTTAAAAGGAGATGGGGAAGGGGAATATTAGAAAGGTAGAGTGGTCAGCCAAAACTAGGATGTATGAAAAAGCCAATTGAAAACTATGGCTTAATAAGCTAGCTGCAAGGTATGGTTATTTTAAAAGACTATGAATGGAAGTGTGCTACCTATGTCATCAGTGCTGCTCCCAGTGTTGGACACAAGAGCTCTATTTATGCTCTCTGGATCAGAAAGCCCTCATAGGCTCCCAAAACACAGGCTATGGCTCTGCTCTTGAATGCTCACCAGAAGTGGACAGAAATGCCTGACTGCTGAAGACACTACCCATACTTGCTTCATGAAACAGAGAAATCAAAATGGAAATAATGTAGGCACTTTCTCCCTTCTGGCTAGTCAAATGGCACTGTGGAGACCGTTGGAAGGGGAAAGCCATCAATGATCACCTGCAGCTGTAGACCCTATGTGCTACAAAAAAACGAACTACCTGGGAGATATGCCCATGGGTACAATACTGGCATGAATATCTGAGGGGAGCCAACTGTCTCCTCTTTGGAACAGAGACCTGCACCAGGGATGCAGTCTTGGCTCTACAAAACTGGCCAAAGCCTGTGGCTAGAGAGATAATAATAATGAGCCCCCACGGATAAGTCAGCTTCTGATGTTTGCCAAATGGCTAAATATTAAGAGTGCATACCCACAGGCTAGTCCAGCTTTCAGTCTTCATCAAAGTCCCTTTCAGCAGCAGGTGATAGTCAAAGCTCCACGTTCTGCTTCAAACAGTACATTTATGTCAGCCAAGGCAGAAAAACATTGTGGAAAAAGGAATTTTGAAACAAAGGGTGGAGACCAGAGCGGTGGGGTGCTGCCTTCTAGATACAATGACTTAGCTGCTGCAATCATGAACATAGAGCAACTGTGAGAGCTTGCATGAAGACTGAAAAGAGAAACAAATCAGGCACAGGGAATGAAGGAAGGGAATAGTTTGGGGCAAATGTAATCATAGCGAACTATACACAGGTATGATATTGTCAAATTGTAATTAAATTTAAAACAATGCAGATAGTAATTACACACTTTCTCTACTTTCATTTAAGATATTATATGTAAAAATCTAAACGCATGTAAAGAAAAACTTCCAGGACTAAGACAATTTAATGAGTTTGCAAAATATAAGTCAACACATAAAATAAACCCCATTTCCATGTAAAAAGCACAGTACAACCAAGAACTACAGTTTGGAAAAGGACCAAATTTATAATTATTCCAAAAAATAAAATTCTTACATATACATGAAGTATGGAGCATGAGCGGAATCTGTGTGATGAAAAACATGGAACTAAGCAGATATTAAGAAGATGTAGATAGAGTTGCAACAGCTTAATGAATTAGAAATCTGAATATGAAAAAGGTATTAAACTCCCTCACTCCRTGAATCTATAAATGTAATTTAATGGCAAACGAATTCTCTCATGGAGATTGTGTCAATATGGACAGTCTGATYATAAATATAACGGAAATACACAGAAGTGAAGCAGACAGAGATATTTTGAAAAATAAACCTGAAAATGGAGAAAGTTTTCAATACAGATTTATAGTTTACGTTAGGATTACTGTGATCAGGGCAGTGTGAGATCAGCAAAGAGTATAAATATAGTCCAAGAGAACAGTTCAAAATATTCAGGAATAGACCACAGAATACAAGTCATGAGTCTGTCATAAATAAAATTTTCAACTAATGTTAAAGGGTTGTTCAGTGAAGGTGTCGCTCTTACCAACAAAGGCACTCAGAATCAGTGAACAGTCATGTGTGAACCAGGAGCAGAACACTAGCTCAGATTTCATTGTTTACCCCCAAATAAGCATAATATAAGAGAACATAAAATTATACGTAAATTTAATGTATAAAATTTTTAAAAGAAAACTTTGAAGAAAGTGCTCATGACCTGGGGTTAGATGGTGTTTTAGACACACTAAAAAGAAAATAAAAAGATAAATTAATTTGTGTTAAACTTAAAAGTCATTAACATAGATGACAATCTATAAACTAAAAAAAAATACTCACAAAACACACAATCAGAAATAAGATATATTTTTAAAGGTCTCAAACTCAGAAGTAAATCATGAACCACATATAAATAGTTAAAAGACAAGAGCAAATCCTTCACCAGAGAGAGGGATGATATGAAAGGATATTTTTGTCATTAGTTCTTATGGAAACAAACATTAAAATTCTAAGATAGCAGCACATGCTGTCAAGAAGACTAGCATAAAAAAGCACAGATAATGGAGACTGCAAGCATGACTGAGGTTAAAGAGTACTTGCTGCTCTTCCAGAGGACCTGAGTTTGGATCTCAGAACCAACATCAGGCCAAGTAGTTCATAACCACCTCTAATACCAGCTCCAGATAATACAACACCTCTTCTGACCTCTGCAGATACCACATACTCATAGAACACACACACACACACACACACACACACACACACACACACACACAAAACCATTTCTGAATACAGAAATGTGTAAAGGTACTTAATTCTTTGTTGTCGAAACTCTGTAATAGCCTGCAGTTCTTGAACGATTCAAAAGTCAAGCTCTGATTCATCTCYATAGCTAGTCACCAATACAAACAAACACATGTAGATCCCAGAACCTTGTGTCAATGAGTTAGGCCAGTTTCAGAAGGCTGTACACAAAATAATCCCATTCTTTGATATTCTAGAAAAGACCAACTACAGTTGGAAACAGCTTAGTTATTGTTTTTTGCAGGAAGTTAGTGTGAAACTTTACATAAAATGGAGACAAATTTAGCACAGAGGTTGAACAGTTGCCTCTACATGCAGCTTCTAGAATCCATCCTCTGAAACAAACATTTAAATAAAAATCCCGGAGGGAGGTTGGGATGGACAGTCATAAAATCCGTTCCTATCCTGATGGTGCTGATGATTACACAAACCTCSATGTGCCCTAAAATTWWWAAAAAAATGAATTTTCTTTTCATTAACATCTATTAAAGAACAAGAAGAGCTGAACATAATRAAAGACAAGGTCCAGATATTAGATGTGAAAGAAGAAAACATCCAATGGATTGAAGTGTGATCTCTGAGCTTAAATATTTGTAAACTCTCATTCTCTGTCCATCAAATAAGAGCAAGTAGTCTGCTTCCTATGAATATTGAATGCAATGCATTCTGTGCCCAGTGGATACCCCAACACATGAGGCCTGATGGATAGCTACTGTATCATATATTGTACAACACTTAAACACTCTGGGACAGGGTACAAATTTCTGCTTGGGGATTTTTCTGCCTGCTTCTATGGCTTTTGAATTACGAGGTACAAACTACCCTCATGTCTTTTTCTATAAATCTGGTAATAAATTTTTTTCCCATCTGAGCTGTATATGAGAACAAGAACATAAATGCAATGCATTCCAACACAGGGCATGAGTGGGCATAGACTTGAGAATTACTCATTTCCCATTTCCCTACTTCGTATGACTAGAAGCATTAACTTTTGTTCTAGATGAGCTCCAGCCCAAGTAATTACTTTCTCCCCAAATTTCACATTGTATTTTTAATTGAACACTTTAAAATAAAAAAGCCTTCCTGCCTTAAATTATATGCCAGTTTTTCCCCACAATTACTAATCCTTGTCTACACTGAGATGAAATTCAAAAGCATCTGCAGGTGGCCATTTTCATAGAAAAATTAGTGTGCTTCTTGAAAAATCATTATMTTCTCTTTCTAGAAGAAAATAAACTGAGTAAGCRCATGTTAAGAACCCTCTGGTTTCCAAGAGGAAAACAGGTATAGGCTACATGTAAAGATTTGATGTCCTCGAGTTTTCCTGGTACACAAAAGTGAGTGAGGCAGAGGAATTGTTAACAACTGATACTTGGTGCCACACCTAAAGATATATCATCTCCATTTTTATTATCAGTATTAGTGGCTGGCCAGTCACACCTACTGCCTTTCAGAAATGCCCAAAGATTCATTCTTGAATTCATTCATTGTTGTCAGAACCCTGACATAACCCACGGGTCCTTGAATGAGTATCACGATGAGGTACTTTTAATGTTCTTAAAGACACATTAATATAGTAGCCAGATATATTACCAGCCATTGTTGAAAATGGGTTAGGCTAGCAGTTTCTAAATTTGCTTGGTATTTATTTAAAGCACTTGCTAAAAATCTAAGCATTATGGTATCTATGTAAGGARTATGGCCTAATGAAATCTCCCGTTCTCAGTGAGATACAAGCATGCCCCACTGGGCCCTCTTTGTATTTTAGCTTCTTCGGGTCTGTAGTTTCCAACATGGTTCTCCTGTACTTTATGACTAATATTCACTTTAAGTGAGTGCATACTATGTTTGTTTTTCTGGGTCAGTNTTGCCTGCCTTTGGATCCCTTTCCCCTAACTCGGCTGCTTTGTGTAGCCTCAGTGGGAGAGGATGCTCCTAGTCTTGCTGCGGCTTCATGTGCAGGGGCTGGTTGATGTCCATGGGAGGCCTCCGGCTTTCTGGGGAGAAAGGGAGGAGCAGTGTATAGGGAGGTGAGAGGGAAGAACAGAGGAGAAGCTTCAGTCTGGATGTACAGTGAATACGTAACTTAGTCAATACAATAAAACAAAATTAAATTAAATTAAAAAAAATCTTCACTGCCCTTTGTGGTCAATTTTCCATTAACCAGGTCGCATCCGCCTTCTTTCTTCTCAGAGTTATGAGACAACGGTATAATCAAATGGGACTCGAAAACACTGTTTTCTCACCCAATTGCGAAACATTCTGAGCTGGTAGCTTTGAGAGATTTAGACATTGGTATTTTCACAGCTCTCAGCCTGGTTTTGAGGCACACCCGAAGTTGAGAGCCACTGGGAGTGGTTCTAGAATAATCTAGAATGAAGGTGAGAGTTCACTGTTGGTTTCCTACAAAAGTGTGTCATCCCAGAAGAGATGAAATTATGTGAGAGGAAGTCCACATGACTCTAAACAATGAATCAACGTGGATCCTAGATCTAGGAGTTTAAATGTAGGTTTTACTACTTAAAAATCTATCCAGCTGAGCTTTACATGTTCAGTTCCGTAATGGGGAAAAGAAGGTCCATAAATCAAAAATAGGTGGACCAACTCCCCTTCCAGGCTCAACTTTGACTTGTGGCTTATGTAGACTTTGACATAGATCCACAAAGTAATATTCTTGTGTGTGAGATGACCCATTATCCCTTATGGTCTTGAAGAGTTTCATTCATGATTATTGTTCTGACAAAGTTATTAATCATGCCAGCTTTTATTTTCAAAAACCACCTTAGTTTGGAATATGGACAACAACCCACATCAAACATTCTTCTCTCATAACTTGACTAAACTCAAGCGGAAAACTGACCCATTGATTGACGTGATGAGCTGATTCATGATATAACTTTATCTAAAATATAGTATGCACACTGTGTATGTGGTACAAACAATCCCACAGCTTAGTGATGTAAGACAATACTTATGGCTTCACAGTTTTGATGGCTCCAGAATTTAAGAAGGAATCTTCTCTTTCAGGTTCCTTACCTTCAGTCAAATCATTTGGCATCATATGATAGGAACACTCATAGTGCAAGGCTTCACCTGGATTCCTTTCACCACAGACCATTAGACTAATGCCTTGGTTCCTCACTGGCTAAGGGGAGGAGTTGTCTCTTAATTTGTCATTAATTAATTAATGTGTTACTGGGGCCTCCATAGGACAACTCACAAGGTGGCAGCTGGCCTTCATCAGTGTGAGTAAGAGAAAAGTCATTTAAGTGAGAAAAAATTTACACACAAACATTTATCTATGATCTTAGAAGAATACTCACATATTCTACATGTTTAAAATAACCACTAGAACTATTAAGGGAACAGTGAGGTGGCTCTGCAAGTAAAAAAGCACTTTTTGTTACACATCATAACCTTAATTTGATCTCCAGGACTCATAAGCAGAGTCATGATTCAGAGACCTGAATCCTGAAGGTTGTCCTCTGATGTGCCATGCCCACAACACACACACACACACACACACACACAAGTGAATAGATTGGCAGGGGGAGTTTTTTTTAAGACCTGAGGGGAGTGAATACACTAACACAAATGCCAAGAGGTAGAACAACTAGGAACTATTTTTAAAAACTTCTTACCATACAGATGGACTATACTCAGTGCAGTTGAAAATCTCAAGGAGCTAGAAGTAACATGGCATAATTGTGTGTGATGACTGAATGGGTATTTATTTATGTGTATGCAATTGTGTGTGTGCATTTGCATGTGTAGTATGTACATTATATATTTACATAAGTTTACATATATAAAAGTAAAATATGGATATTTGCAATTCATGGGTGAGAATATTAACAATTTTCTCCTTAGATCAAAGCATTGATCTTTAATGATAGGTGAATAACAATTAGAAGAGAGCTTTCTCCAAATATACCCAGCTATATTCCAATTCTGTAGATCAAAACAAATAAAATTCAGAAAACTAACTCAGAAAGCTATAACAGATTTCAGATTATTATATCAAAAATATAATTCAATATAACAGAGTAATCTGACTGTGGGATGTGCTTGCTTCATTGTTTATCAGCATGCAAATAGATAAATTCTTAACAGTTGTATACAATGAACTTTTACTTAGTCATAAAGAGGATTATGCCATTTGCAGGAGAATGATTAGACTAAATATCATCATGTTAGTGAAATAAGGAAGACTCAGAAAGACAATATTACACCTCATAGGAAGACAAATAGTATCAACTAACCTGAACTCCTGGGAGTTCCCAGAGACTAAGCCACCAACCAAAGAGAATACATGGGCTGATTGGTGACCCTGGCACATTTGTAGCAGAGGACTGACTTGTCTGGCCTCAGTGGGAGAGGATTTACCTAATCCTGTAGAGACTTGATGCCCAGGGAAGGGGGATGCAGAGACAGGGGTGGGTGGGTGAAGGAGGCGAGTGGTGGGGTGGGGAGAGCACCCTCTCAAAGGCAAAGAGGAGGGAGGATGGGGTGAAGAACTCCGAGAGAGGGGACCTGAAAGGGGGACAACATTTGGAATGTAAATAAATAAAACAATCTAAATAAAAATAAAAATAAAAATAAAAAAGAATATTTTTTATTTTCTAAAATAAAGACAATATTACATGTCGTTTCTCATATGTGGAATAAGATTATCAGAGAGCTATGTGAAAGGGGACAGGGGTTATTTAAAGAGCTAGAAGGGACAGTTATGAGGGAGATGAGTATGATTAAGCTACACTAATACATGAATGGCGAAATCACAAAGAAACTCACTAGTTCGAACAACGCTTATCTGAAAGTGGGAAAAAAATGGAAAAATGAAATTAACTGTCGACGCTTTCCCTTCTGCCGTGTAACATTACGTGTACCATTCCATATAGAACACGAACATGGCTTATTTCACTTGGCGCCCATTTCACACTTTTTGGGGGTTACAGAACTGCACTTTTTAAATGTCCTATTTTAAGGTATCTCTGATCATGTTTAGCACGGCACTGAGCATGTCTTCAGGCTTCCCTAATGGAAGTGAACAGAGGAGAGCCATGGCGAACTCAAATCAACTTGAGTCGCTCTAATGGCTGGTGACAAGCTCTTCAATAGCACTGCCCAGTGGGACGTTTTTAAGTAGGAAAGAGATGCAGAGCCTTGCYGTATTTCTTTTCCCACTCACGTTTTCTAAAAGTGTGCGGCTCTGCTTATCTTTCCTGAAGTCTCTAGGCCTTTCCATAGGGCTGCATCACTGTCGTGGCTTTTTTTTAAGGGGAGCAGACAGCTCCTTGACACCCTCTTGTGTCAACACGTACTCCAGAATGCACAGGCTATTTTCTCTCTGAGAGAGAAAATATATCACACTTGATCTGACCTGCTCTCCCCATAGAATAATGAAGCATACTAGAGCTATCCAGATTGCCTTCATTATTCTCTTAGGTTTGCCTCAATCACAATTGGACTTACTTATTTTTAAAGCAACAGTAAGCTATATAACATATTATAGCAGGCACCAAGACCATAATTATGTTTTCATGGGTTAATCTTATTTTAAAAGATATTCATTGGGTGCTTGAGGAAGAGAAAACAAAACATCCTTTTTCCCTACAGAATAGAACCCAGATTTTATGCTAGAGGAAAATGAGATGTAGAGGAAGTGCTGATGTCTCTGCTGTGGCGTTAGGCTAAAACAATGTAATGCTTGCTTGATTTCCACAAAGTAATAATTTAATAGCAACTATTCAAGGCTGTTGGAATGAATACTAATTGATAAAATACCGCAAGACCATACAAGTCTGCATATAACTGCAAACATTTCTACTAAGTAAATGCACATCTTCATGAGGAACACATGCCCTCTATTCAATAAAAGTGTGCATGCTGTGAAAGTCCACTATGAATAACATATTGTAAGGCACAATAAAAGCATGCTAAGCATGACTAAAAACTGGTTTAGCTACTCCTCTGAATTTTTTTTATTAAAAAGAATAATGAATGGTGGAAAATGGAAATGAGTGAACTATTTTCCTTCAATGAGATTATGGGTAGAACATAAGCCACCCTTCTGAAGACGATATTCAGAAAGCTACCCTTGACAGTTTTTTTTGTTGTTGTTGTTGTTGATTTTGTACTTGGTTTGTTTTACCTATAATTTATTAAAGATATAGTTATCTGAAAGCAGGAAGAGGGGAGAGACAGGGAGAGTGAGGGCAGGGAGAGGAAAGCAGAYTGGTGACTTATTTAACCCAATTTAAAAGCAAGCTGTATGGGAACTGTCCTTGTGAGCTACTTTCATCGTCCTCCTGATCTTTACAGGTGACTCATAGAAGTTGATCTCAATAAATYCAGAAAAATATTCCTAACCTTGACATTTTCTATGAATTCAGTTACCTTCTTTCATAATTAGATAAGAAATATATCAGTCCACTCTATATTAAAAGGTTGAAGTAAGCACATACATATAAAACCCTAAAACCACTCCATTACTTCTTTCTGCTTCTGTTCATTTCCTCATTCCTCTRYGTAAATGTRAAAATATGTATGCACATGAACACATCCTTGCAAAACTGAGATTGCCTCATGTGTCACACTTTGGTAGTTTGTCTTTACGACTTGCTAACTAATCTTCCTGACTTTTCTGGGTAACTATTACAATACACCATTCTAAAATTAATATCATCTAACTACAGAAAGAAAAACCTAGGTCAGCAAAGACATAGGAATCACTGTGACTTTAAACTTCTTAGCTCTGTCCACTCTGTTTCTCCTGGTGAACGTTCTCCTGGTTTCGTTCATACTGCTTTACTTACTGATATTTTCTACTCCCCCACTATGATCTTTGCTCATTCACTCATGAATATCCGGCCCCCCTTCCTACGCTGGCCCAAAGCTAAATGCTCTCCGGTTTAGTAAATGGAAAGCCCATCCCTGGCAAGTCACACAATGACACGATGCCTTAATCGTGTGTTAACTCAAGCGTCCCTCAGGTGTTACAGCTCAAATCACAATTTGGACAAGGACCGAGAAGCCAGGCTGCAGCTGGAAAAAATAAGCATCACGGCTCTTTGTTAGGATGTATGTAACATATTACATTAGTTTTATTCTGAAGTCTTCAATGATGCTAAATGTATTTTGAGGCTTGTGTACTAATGAGAGAGTACTGCTACTTAAGATATTGAAAAACAGGTTCATGGGGATTAGGGAGCAGGGTTGGCAGCATGAGCAAGATTGCTGGGCTTTTTGGCTGTGCTTGGCGTTAAGAGATTTGCTATGAGCCGTACTCTGAATTCATTGAAAGGAAGAAGTGGATTTTATTCTGGCTTTTGTAACTCCTTGTGAAGAAAATCCATAGTCTACTAAAGTCCATGTTGGCTCTAGTCTTGAACTTATATGCTTTGTAAAGAGGGTGCATTCAGAACAATAGCTTTGGACTGGAATAATTAGACAATGCAAGCCAAGAAGCACAGGGCTTACAACCCAGATCTTTCTCCTCTCAAGTAAGTAACCTTGATGGTAATTACCAAACATCTTTAGCCTCAGTGCCCTCATCTGTGAAAGGGAAGGATCATAGCTTCTCACAGGTCACTGTTGGGATATTACTAAATTCATTCATAAACTTTAACACAAGCCTGGCATCAAATTGATTATAACAGATAGACCTTCTTTCCCCATTCACTTTTGTTTGTGTGTTTATACACAAATGAAAAATATATTATTATATATTATAATTAACTGTAATATATTATTATAAAACTTTTCCTTTCCCTTTTCTTCCTCTGAACCCTCCCACATATTTCTCACCACTTTTCTTCACATCACTGACCTCTGTTATCACTGTTATTGCATAAATAGAGGTATAAGGGTGTGTGTGTGTGTGTGTGTGTGTGTGTGTGTGTGTGTGTGTGTGTATTAATCAATACAACTTGCTCACTCCATATAATGTCACACATGTGGCACTATACAACCAATTGGTATGCTCTTCCATGGGAAAGACTACGTCTCTTACTCCCAGSTTTCCTCAAATGCATACAGTTTGATGAGCAGGGTTGCAACCTAGTGGGCTTTTCCCCATCTACTTTAAAACGTCCCTTAGTGTTATCTTTGCTTGACTCACATTTAGGCAGTCATGTTGGTAAGACTTTATGAGTGTAGCTTATAACCTTACTAGGAGACACAGTCTCACAGAAAACTCTGATCCTGTGACTCTTACAATCTTCCTGCCCCCTTTTACCCAGGATTCCCTAAGGTTTATATACAGGAGTATTTTGTAGATGATCTACTAGGACTGAACTCCACAATTTGCATTCTGATTGGTTGAGGTTTCTGTCTGTTACAAAGAGAAATTTATTTGATGAGGAGTGAGGACTACATTTACCTGTGGGTACAAGAACAAATGTTTATAGGTTGCTATTAGGGATTATGCTGGTTTTGTAAGCCAGTAGTTATAGAGCATCCTCCAGTATGTATTGTTTCATGAGCACTGAGTAGTTAGGCTTCCAGTACCAGTGATGTTTTCTTCTTCTTGAGTGGGAAATTGGGTCCTAAGTCTACTTAAAGAGCTGTTGGTTACTACCAAAGTATTCATGCTATCATGTCAACATTGGGGTTGATGTGCCAAACTGTTCATTGATGTGGTTAATGGGCATCACTGCCAGCTATGGCTGTTGGTTGTTGCCCTCTTTTGGAAGCTTGCAAAGTACCTTCTAGTGGCATGGAGGCCAGCCTTCAGGGAGAACTCAAAAGACAGAGTACAAAAAAAAATCTATCCCTTTGAACAAAAGGGCCTGGAACCTGGATAGAGAGTCCTCAAAAGGAAAAAGATAGCTAAGAAATATCTCAAAAAAAATGTTCATCATTCCTAGCAGTTAAGAAAATGCAAGACAGCTATGAAATGTCATCTTAGACCAGACAAAATGGCAGAGGTAATTGAACAACTAGTTCAAGAAATGCTTGAGTGGCTATAAGGAAAATGGACACTCATTCACTATTGTAGGATTGCAAATTTGTCCAGCCACTATGCATTTAAATCAATGTGGAGAATTCTCAAAAAGGCTAAAACTGTATCTATCATATGAGTTATACCACTTGTTGGCATATACACAAACAACTTGACATTCTACTGCACAGGTACTTACTCAAACATGTTCAGTGCTGCTCTGGTTGCAATGGCTAGGAAAGACAAACAATTTAACATTTGTTACAACAATTTAAATGTCCAAAACCAATGTGGGGCTAATGAAAATATAGTGTATATACACTATGGAAGAATATCAGAAAGTAAAGAAAAAATGAAATTATGAACCTTGCTGGTAAGTTGATAGAACTAGAAAAAAATCATATGGAATGAGATAACCAGAAAGATCTGGAAAGACAAACATCAAACGGGCTCTCTCACTGGAGGCTCCTAGCTCCAAATCTGCTCATGTGYGTACATTGCCTATAGTCACTATAGAAACCAGGAGAGTAAAATAGGAGGGGGGATTAGGAAGCAATAGAGAAGGAAATAGCGTGGTACATGTGATCTAGTCAGGGAAATGGGAAGAGGAAACTATGGAGTGAGCGAGATAAATATAGAAGGTGGGAGGAAGGTAAAGGAGAATAACAGGATACAAGTGGTCTGATAGGGCAATTGGGGAAATTGAGAGCTCTTTAGGGAGTGGGGAAGGAGGAAAATACAGAAGGAGGAAGATGAATAAAATAACAATAAATATGTCTGGGAAAGCCACAAGGAATCATACCATTAACTTTTAAACAAAACCCTTTGTAATACATATAAATCTATGTATAAATTTGCAAACAGTTTTTTCTGAACATTTCTCATCTTGGTTAATGCTTTAGTGCTCCTTAAAGGCTACCTAACAAAACCTCAAAGCCAGACATGAGAATCACTGTTTCCATTTGCTGCCCAGGACTAGGAGAAACTTTCAGAACATGCATCCTATTACTATTTCCCTTGGTTACACACAAGAGGTAGAAAGTAAGTGCCTATTGCTGAAGACAGGATGCATATAAGAAACAGGGTCCAGAAAACCCTGAGTTGGAATAATCTTTCCATTTTGCTTTGGTATTTTATTTCCATTTCATTGGTTTTTATATATTAAAAATTATTAATTAGTATGCTATTTTTAATGTTTTTACTATTTATTAATAACACTGAATGTTATTTATAAATATAAATATTTTCACCTAGTCTTCCTTTAAAGCTGGCCAAGATTTGTAAAATTTTCACATTATTTGTATTTGTTTTGGTGACATGGACCAATTATAGTGGTTTAATTAAAAATGCCCACCTCCACAGTCACTAGTGTTTGAATATTTGTTCTCCAGTTGGTGGCAGTGTTGGTAGATGCCAAGATATATGGAATTGCAGAGAAAGTGTATCACTGCAGGTCAACTTTGATTTACAAAAGCCATGTGCCATCTCCAGTCTGCTAGAGAACACACCATTTTCAGCCTGAGGTTTAAGATGTGAATTCTTGGGTAGCTGTTTCTTGTGCTCTGCCTGCCTGCAGTCATGTTTTCCTGCTGCAATGGCAATGCATCCTTTACTCTTTGGAACCATAAGCCCAAATAAAATCTTCCTTCTGTAAGTTGCCCTGGTCATCGTGTTTCATCACAGCCACAGAAACCAAACTATGACAGCATTTTAAATTGAAAATAATAGTCCCTGTGCTTCAGTCATCACAGCAGCTTCAAGTTCTTACCTGAAGATAGGAAGAAATTATACCTTGCACTGTAAATAGGAAAGTCCACATATAGACATAAATGTTAATAAACTAATCAAGGTACAGATCAAATGAAGCCAAGTAGGCACAGAGGGATGTATGTTGTATTGCATATTAAGAAAAGCAACAAAAAATACAATATTAGAATATTCTGTCCTTCAGAAATAGACTACATGCATGTTCCAAGATTTACACAATCCCTAATCTGGTGTGTAGTAGAAACAGTAAGAAGTTCAGACTCAAAAATGTTCTCTTGTTAGTGTGTCAGTGGCTGAAAATGTCACCCTTAGTTTTGTATTTGTGCCTCTGTTAATATGTGTGGAAAATCATATAATCTACACTATTATCATCAGGAAACATGCAAGGCCAACTGATTAAAGCCAGTTTAGAAAAAGGCACTCTGGGTAGGACGCTGAAAGCRTAAGACTAGGGAAGGATTTCTGCCATTAAAAGTTATGTCTACATGAGAAATTGAGCTAACAGGGTAGATGACAGAAATGATCATATCTGAGACTAAAGCAATGATGGACTAAGCGAGCAGCACTGTTTTTCCCTTTCATTTAAGAAAATGACCTATAAGACACCATTATACCTCTAGTACAGGGCTGTAAAGGCATCCATCTTTCTCAATAAAAGAAAAAAAAGTCTCAAAGACTAGAGGGTTGGATAACCTTGCGATCGTTACCACAGCTACAAACTCTCTGATTTATGGGTATGTTAGGAATCTGAACCTTCTCCTTCCTGAAGTACCTCACCACACTATAAAAGAACATTCTGAATCACAAGGCATAAAACTCTCTTTTGGAGGACGAGATAGTCCAAGTCAGAAATAATGGTGATAAATCAGGAGCAGCAAATATAGCTATATGATTTTATTTTGTTAAATAAAGTTTGCTACACTTTTTTGTATGCCTCATTGGGAACTAAAATCATGACAATTTCCTAAAACTGTGCAAACTACTCTTTTTAATAAGCATCCCTCAGATTGGTGAACTGTGCTGCTTGCCCCCAGTGTTAGATTGTTGGCCAAAGAATGTTTCCAAAGGATATCCAAAACCATATTTACTTCCGTGATAAATTTCTTGCAATTCAGTCTTCATTTGAAAACCATGGTTTATCCGTAAATATATAAAGATCCAAATTAGCATGATTTTCATCATTAATGAGCTATGTGTGACTCTGCACATATTTTAATATCTAAGTCTTCAAAGAGAAAAGCACAAATTTCACACAGAAAGTTCAGAGAATAATCTCAGAATCAATGGCACATGACTTCAAAGGACATTGTGTAGCATCTTCATAAATATTCAGTCAACAATAACTTGTTTCCTATTTTTTCTCAGAATTTAGTAAGTTCTGTCACATGAGTAGTTAATGGTAAGTATCTGTAACCTTGTTAAACTCCAGAAATCCTGGATTTTTTTATTGGATATATTCTTTATTTACATTTCATTTCCCTTTTTCCCGGTTTCCCTGCCCTCCCCCAATGTCCCATATGTCTTTT
>BDUI01006098.1:51612-63213 GCA_002335545.1 Apodemus speciosus
CACACACACACACACACACACACACACCTTTCTGTCCCCCATAGGAGCAGTTCAATGTAGAGCTGAGTGGTTCACTCTATTTGCTCGCCCATTCTTGCTTCTGTAGCTACGACCATGAGCAAGACCTTAACGTCATGGTGCCTGCTTCCAGAAGGCCATGCATCAGTAATGAGAAAGAACTAGGGTTGGGTTTGAAAGGTCAATACAATGTTCATAGCAACAATGAACTTGCACATAGAAGTTGAACTCAGGTTGGCCATGGTAGTGCACACCTGTAATGCCAGGACTCGGGAAACAAAGGCAGGCATTTCATGGAGCCAACATGTTCTACACAGCAATTCTAGCCCAGAAGAGCTACAGTGAGACCCTACTTTAAAAAATACACAAGAGAAACCGCAGCCAAACCCTTTCCTCCTTTCCTTATGGGGCTAGAGAGACGGCTCAGTGGTTAAGAGCATTGGTTGCTCTTGTAGGGGACCAGTGTTCAATTCCCAGCACCCAGGTTGTGGCTCAGAACAGGATGTAACTCCAGTCCAACGGGATCTATCAACCGTTTCTGGCTTCCACAGGCACACAAGTTGTACAGATTTATGTACAGGCTAAACACCCATATACATAAAATAAAATCTATGCTGTGGGCTGAGAGGTATGGTGGGCCAAGATTCGGGAGCTGACAGTAGTTTAGTGTCGATTGTTGAATACATGGCTGAGAAAAATCATACCCTTGCTAGCAGTTGCTGTCAGTTTGCTAGTACGCATACATTTCCCCCTTCATCTACCTACCCCCTTAAAATAAAACAACCAAATAAAAGAATCAGATTTTAATTTGTGATGTGCATTTATACAGATGAAAATATTCACAGAGGCTTGTTCGATTCCTGCTCCTACATAAAGAAAAGGTATGCTGAATAAAAAAAAATGTTCTTTTATCCCCCCATCCCGTCAGGGATGGAAAAGTGCTTGTGTATCCCATGACAGGGATTCAATCTTCATGAATGTTGAAGAGTTTGGCTACTTCATTGAGATCTTCATGCTGTTCACCGTCCTTAATGATCTGAGGGATAGAGTAACAATAGGTTCATAACTCATTCCCTGTGCACGCTGTCCTGGTCCACACAATGGAGCTGCCTAGCCCACGAACTGGGCTAGTGTCCAGTTCCGCATCGGGAGGGACTGTGGAAGAGCTCTCCACTAACCCAAATGAGCAGCTAGACAGCCCTCTGGCAGCCTGGCCAAGTTTCAAGAAATGCTTCTGGGGCAAGGCTATGCTTTTGTTTTGCCTGAGCACAATCTGACCTTGGTGGACAATGCATCTCAGGGAACCTGCTGAGGTCCCAGGAATGGTCGCCAACCCCCACTTTCATTTTCCTCTAAGGGCACTGACAGGCAACCTACCTTCCTTGCAATTGGCATTCGGTTAAAGACGTTCCATAGCACGATCCCCACCACAACTTTGTCCCTGAGGTAGAAGATGACACCTTTGCCATAGTCCTCCCCTTCAACAGGGACCTGTGGGACTGCAGGGGCACTGGGAGGAATTGGGATTTCAGAAGCTTCTGACTCCGTCTCACTCTCCGAACGGATACCAGTTCCTGTGGCCAATTCCAAATACAAAACCAAAGTTCAGTCATGCTGAGCCTCAAAAATTCTGGAAGACAAGTGTCTTTGTATGTATGCATGTATAGGTACACACGTGTATGTGCATGTGCCAACCTCAGGATTTTTTTTCTTTTTTTAAGAGAGGGTCTTTCTCAGGCTAGAGAGAGATGGTTCAGCAGTTAAGAGCACTGACTTCTCTTCCAGAGGTCCTGAGTTCAATTCCCAGCAACCACATGGTGGCTCACAACCATTTGTAATGGGATCCGACGCCCTCTTCTGGTGTGTCTGAAGACAGCTACAGTGTACTGAGTACTCACATAATACAATAAATAAATAAATCTTAAAAAAACGAGAAGGTCTTTCTCAATGGCCTAGAACTCCCCAAATAGGCAAGGCCGGCTGGCCAGCAAGCCCCGGCAAGCCTGTTCCCGAGGTCCCCAGTGTGGGAATTACAGTCACGTGCCACTCTGCCTACCCTTTAGAATATGGTTCCCGGGGACTGACCTCAGCTCCTCATATTTGCAAAGCAAGCACTTTTCCCAACTGAGATATTTCCCCAGCCTAGAAAGTTTCTTTTGAAATTGGCTTCAAGCTACTTCTAGATATGTTGTTTTTCTTTTCAAAATTCCTCAGAGTATTCTCTAGCTACTTTTGATTAACAGAGCGAAGGGAAGTCTTTCTTGCTATCTCCTGGGCACTGCCGAACACCACCTTACACTTTCGGACTTTACTACTTCATTTTCAGTTTATGCTAGAGACATTTCTAAGTATCTGGATCTTTCGAAACTATAAAGTGTTTGAACCCATCTCTCGGAAGCATGACTGTACTGGTCAGGGTTTTTTTTTTTTTTTTTTTTTTTGGTGTGTGTGTGTGTGAATTTGACACAAGGTAATGTCATCTGGAAATATCTATCTGTCTCCATCAGATTGGCCTGTAAGCAAGTCTGTGGGTGATTAATCTTTTCCTGATTAATGATTGATGTGGGTGGGCGCAGCCTACAAGCAAGTATTGAGGGTACCACCCCTGGCTGGGGGTTCTTCCTTGTATCATCAGCTAACTAAGCCTCGGGGAGCATGCCCATAAGCATCTTTCCTCCATGGATTCTGCTTCAGTTCCTCTGCTGGCTTCACTAAGTGATGAACTGTGACCAGAACATTTAAGCTGAATAAACCTGCCCTTCCAAGTTACATGGTTTCTTACACAGAAATAGAAAGCAAATGATTCAGAATAGTAGCCACCAGCCACGTGCAGCAATGTAAAGAATGAAAATGTATAGCAGGCTGGAGAGATGGCTCAGTGGTTAAGAGCACTGACTGCTCTTCCAGAGATCCTGAGTTCAAATCCCAGCACCCACATGGTGGCTCACAACCATCTGTAATGGGATCCAATGCCCTCTTCTGGTGTGTCTGAAGACAGTGACAGTGTACTTAGATATGATAGTAAGTAAATCTTTTTTTTTTTTTTTTAAAGAGAACTGTTTGTAATGAAATAAACCATGGAATTCAGGGTTTTCTTTTTTTCTGAGACAGGGTCTCATGTAGATCAGGCTGACCTTGAACTTAACAGATAATGTCTTGCTTTCTTCTTCTTAAAGCGATTTGTCCATGAAACACAGCCAGCAAAAAAGATGGTTAAATAACTTAAGCCAAGGTCATGGAATGAAGCCAAGGAGCTCATGAAAGAGATGCCTGTAGGAGGAAAGCCCACTCCAAGAGCGGGGCCTCCAATCTGGAGCAGGCCTGGCACCCACATCTGACAACTGGAATTAGAGTCAGCTTACGAACTCCTTGCCCAATCCCTTCCCTCCCAGGGTCCAGGAAGGCAGGGGCCCTACACTGAGGCTCTCGCCTGCTTCTTGAGATTATTATGAAGCAGGCGATTTAAAGAAAAAAAATCAGGTTTGCTTCCTAACTTAGATTTTCTCAGCCCCAAGAGAAAAACTAGAGTCACTGAGCAGGATGCTCCTCACTGTTTAGGATGGATAGGATACAATATCTGAGTCTCTGCTTTGACCAGGATCTCAGAGCAGCACAGAGTGCAAAGTCTGGTTTTGGTTACTTTTTTGAAAAGCGCACTCCAGAGGCTTCTGAATGGCAGCTTCCTCTGGCCCGTACAGAATCACCTGGTTCAGGAAAACTCAGGCCTACTACTTCTCAACCTTCTTCCTAGAGAAGCAGTTGGGCTTCCTTACCTGACTGCTCTGTGGCAGATTTTGGGTTGTCTTGTGCAGTTGCTTTTGCAAAAACACCTACTGTGGGCAAACTACTATCCACCAGACCAATAGCTTCATAGCCAACATCAGGGCCCAAATCACTCCTATGAAAGCAAAGAGAAGAGGACATTTTGTCAAAGGACCATAACGAATGGCACAGATTTACTGTTACCAGGACATCTGAGGACATGCATGAGAGAGCAGGATTACCTCAGATAGCATTGTTTTCCCTCAAGAAGCTGCTGTACACATCATACCCATATACCAATGACCTAAACTTCCTGAATTTTATGATTTTTATCCCATAACACATGCGGGGTGGTATAAGTTCCCAAGCTTTTTGCTTGTTTATTTTCAAGACAGGCTCTCATTGTGTAGCCCTGGCTGTCTTGGAACTAGCTCTGTAGACCTGGCTGGCCTTGAACTCATACAGGTCTGCCTGCACCTCCTGAGTGCTGCGATTATAGCTGTGTACCACCGCTGCTTGGCGCGGGTTCCCCACTTTTGATATTCTCTGCTTTTCTTTAACTCACATTAACACTGCCTTTTTGGAATTTTAAATGTGTCGTATTTGATGAAGTTTCGAATTTAATGATTGTGGTTTTATTAACTTATGGTACTACCCCCTTGTCTTCACATGGTGTGACCTCCTTTCTTCCTCCCGTCTTTCTTGTGTGTGTATTCATGGATATATGCATGTGGTATGGTACATGTGGAGGTCAGAAGACAATTTGTGGGAGTGGATTCTCTTTACCATGTAGATCCCAGCAATTAGATCAGGATCAACAAGCTTGGCAACTAACATTTTTTCCTTGCTAAGCCACCTCACTGTGACTCCCCTTACCACATACATCCTTCTTTTTTTTTTTTCCCCCGAGACAGGGTTTCTCTGTATAGCCCTGGCTGTCCTGGAACTCACTCTGTAGACCCAGCTACATCCTTCTTAATATGACAGGCACTGCAGAATATCTGAGGACTGTCTTTGAGGTTATAATCTATGATACCGCTTCTGCTAGTACATGTTTTACTTTCTTTGCTACAATAGATATTAAATTTAGTATCTCGCCGGGCGGTGGTGGCGCACGCCTGTAATCCCAGCACTTGGGAGGCAGAGGCAAGCATATTTCTGAGTTCGAGGCCAGCCTGGGCTACAGAGTGAGTTCCAGGACAGCCAGGGCTATACAGAGAAACCCTGTCTCGAAAAACCAAATAAATAAATAAATAAATTTAGTATCTCCAGGGAAGAATCAACAACAAACCCTTAGAATCTATACCTAAGCCCAGATAACTGTGTAATTACAGGCTCAGTTTTCCTAACTGTGTTGTATGCGTTGACCTAGAAATCTATTATGTTTTGGCTATTCACATATAAAACGTGTGTGCTTGTTCTATAAAGTATGTATTTCTATTAGCTGTGAATATCTCCAATATCTACAACTTAGTCTTCTGAAACCCTGAGGCTTTTATTTCTGTACTCCATAGTTCCATATTTTTAGAGTACTGGATACTGGGCAGGATCCTATCCATGCTAACTGTTCTACCACTAAACTATACTCTCATTCCTTTAAGATGAGACAGAATCCTACTAGATTGTTCCAGACTAGCTTCAAATTTTGAGATTCTCTTATCCCAGATCCCTACTTGGAGTTAGATTATAGTTAGGCACAGTTCCAGCTAACCTTATCTTTTAATTAAAAATCAAGATCAAAGAGTACTAAATAGGTTAGCCCTGAGGACTTGACAATGTTCAGTACTAATTACTAGTAAGCAATTAATCAATAAATCATGCCTACTCTTTCTCTTCTTCTTTTTAGAGACAGGAACTTGTTTTGTTTTGTTTTGTTTGCTTTTGTCTTCTTGTTTTGTTTTGTTTTGTTTTGTTTTTGGTTTGTTTTTTCGAGACGGTTTCTCTGTGTAGCCCTGGCTGTCCTGGAACTCACTTTGTAGACCAGGCTGGCCTCGAACTCAGAAATCCACTTGCCTCTGCCTGCCAAGTGCTGGGATTAAAGGCGTGCGCCACCATTGCCCGGCTTGCTTTTGTCTTCTTATGTGTCAGGGTGTTTTCCGTATATGTTGTTTATATGCCTGTTGCCCACGGAGGCCAGACGAGAGTATTGCTCACTCTTAACATTTTAAAATTCAAACAACTGTCTTATGTCTGTGTGTTTTTAAGAATTTACTGAAATAGGGTCTTACCATGTAGGTTTAGCTAGCCTGGAACAGCTTAGTCAGGCTGGTCTTGAGCTCACAGAAATCTGCCTGCTTCTGTTTCCCAAGTGCTAAGATTAAAGGCATATAGTGCCATTCCTGGAAAATTGCTGATCTTAAAGGTTACATGAATGGGCTGTGTTTTTCTAAATATGCTGGGATCATTAGGGATACTAGTAAAGACTAATTAAAATATACTGCTGCCTATTTTTAAGGCTGTACTTCTGTACCAACTACTATCGCTCAAAGTCTTAGTTTCCCAGAAGCACTGGTGCAATTTCCACTCATTTTACTCGTGTCATCAAACAGGGTACTTTTATTCAATAACCCCTTAGGGACAGCAGGTATGGACATGAGGCGGAACTTCTTCCCTTCTGTAGAAAGGTAAGTGGGTTACAAGGAAACCAAATCACAAACCAAATGAAAACCCTCTGTATTTTGAGCTCATAAATACAGAGTTCTGAGCAGTTATGTCCCGAGAAACAAAACTCTTACCAGAACATTGACTGATGCCAGTATGGCTTAGCAGCTCCAGTCATATTTTCTCCAGCCAGTCTTCCACTCACAACAGCGTGATCATGATGCTCTACTCTCCTTCGACCCAACTTTATATCATAGAAGCATGCAGCATCTCCTGCCTTCAGAAACAAATTATGGAAACAATGTATTTAAAAAAAAAAAACAAGTTAAGTGCAGAATATAAATTTTGGGCCCCAAAGGACCTTGCAATGTTAATGTTTTCTATCACAAGCTAGACTCGTTTCTAAACAAGTGTGGTTCCATTTTTAAAGAGAACAAACTATCCTAAATCTTCTTTCCTTCATGCATGTCTATTTCTCCCCATTTTGTTGTTATAGCAGATAGGCTACTTAATAATGGAGTATTGAAGAATATTCTTTTCATTATTTTAGAGACAGGGTCTCTATATAGCCCAGGCTGGCCTCAAACTAATGATTCTCCTGTCTCAGCTTCCCTAGTGCTGGGATCATAAGCCTTCACTACCATATTCAGCCCAGAATACTCTTTCCTCTATGTGGAAAGCAGTTTTCAGATGTGACTACCTGTTGCCTAGAGATCTTTCCTAAGAATTTTTTTCACTAGTCAGTAGTCGGTCACTATGGAGTTTTAATTACTTTCAAAAGCTGGGTTCTTGTACATGGGCTGGTGAGATAAAAGTGGCATGAGCCTTTCCTACAGGAAGTGTAGACCCTAGTACAGGAAAGATACAGCATTGTTCTTAACGACAAGGCAACGTAAACAAGTACTGTGCCCTAGAAGAGGTATAGATTCAACAAGCTAAGTGCTCAGAGAACCCTCAGCCAGCGGTGAACAGGGCCAGCTTCATGCAGGATGTGGCATTTGAGCTCTCCAACTCTTGTTCATTTTTTATAGCTATTCAGACTCCCCCAAAGCAACCTAAAAATCCAGTAAGTGAACAACGGCAAAGTCAACTATGAAGTCCATTTAATAGGATATTATGTAATCATTAAACTGTTTACAGAGTCTGAACAAGTCTGAAAACACTTACTTTTGTAATGTTAAGTGAAGAATAGCAGAATACAAATGTTTATATATAGTAGGTTCATCTCAACCACATAAAATGAAGGGGGAAAACCCTTATGTTCAAGAAAACAAAGGGAAGGAAATAAACTAAAACATGTCTGGTTGCTATAGATGACTGACCTTCTTTTCTCTTTCTTGTCTGTATTTTCTACAATGAATACAAAGTACAATAGGCAAAAATATCCCAGACATTGGAGGAGGAAAATATCCCTTCCCAGCACCTATGGCTTTAGTTACAGAATTCATAACCAAACAATACATTGCAGTGTTTTAGCAAGGGGGAAGTTACCACATAGTTTCTACATATGAAAGTCTTGGTTTTGTCATAATAGGTTTTAAAAATAGCTGCAAATAGTACTCAAGGAAAATGAAAACAGAATGACTTTCCTTTCTAGGGAACACAGTGGGAAAGTGCTTCACCCTACATTCTCTGGACTATGAGCTATGGGAACAGGAGGTATGTCTGAAAGCTGGAACTACAGAATTGTTAAGAGTTCTGTTCCCGGGGGCTGGCGAGATGGTTCAGCGGGTAAGAATACTGACTGTCCTTCTGAAAGTCCTGAGTTCAAATCCCAGCAACCACATGGTGGCTTACAACCATCTGTAATGAGATCTGATGCCCTGCTACAGTGTACATATTTATAATAATAAATAATCTTTAAAAAACAAGAGCTCTGTTCCCAAAGTCATACACATTGCCCTTGTCACCGTGCTGTAGCTTGCAGATGGGGCCATAGGTGCTCTTCTAATACAAGCACTTGACAGGTTTCTAGTGTTTCTTCGCGGCCATCAAACCCTTTGACTCTATTTGGTTAAGCTATTACTGACCTGGCTTTGCTTACTTGCTCACTTCTCTTCTTTCCTACTGAGCTGTAGCACTTGGCCAGCCTCACCTATGGGCTCTAGGAACAATGAATCACACTGGGCTATGCTGAGGCACACTTACCACCCAGATGTTAGAACGTGCTTGGAGCTCTGCATTTACGCGGAAGCCACCAAAATCTGAATCTATTTCCAGTCCACCAGTCTTGGCCAACTCGACATTGGGCTCTAGGCCCACAGCTGTCACTATGTGGTCAGTCTCTACCTGAAAGGAAAAAGTGATTTGGTCGATTAGCAGCTTTCTCTGATGCTCCTTCACATCACAACATTCTATCACATCATTAAAAATCAGACTTTCAAAGAGGTAATAGCCTCAGGAGCCCAATAACTCAGGCTTTTTCTATAAGGGTCTGGGGTGTAGCTCAGTGGTAGAAAGCTTTTGTAGCATGCGGGGAGTTGCTGTCCAAAACAAAGAAAAAAGAAAAATAAGGAAAATAGTATTAGAGCTTCAAAAATAATCATAAGTTAAGTTACTTCGAGTTAAGAGACTTTAAGCTCTCCTTTTATAAGAACTCCCAAGCCCCATACATAGTCCATATCACTTGAACAGAAATCTGCTACCCTAGGAAGGACTAAAGACTAACACAGTCGGGAAGAGGCCAAGGGAAAATCGTTCACATCGTGTCCACTCTAGTTTTCATCAGCCTATTTTAACAGAGGGATGGATAAGTCTGAGAATTGGCAGATGTTAATGGTGGCTGCTAAGAGAACAAATCAATGATATCAAGTAAAGGCCTGAGACTATGGGAGTGGGAAGGAAGGCCTGGAGGCCCGCCGGCACTCTGTCTTCCTCCTTACCTTCCTTCCATCCTTCAGCTTAATGAGTAACTTGCCGCCACTGACTCCGACTGACTGGACAATCGCATTGGGTATCACTCTCACTCCCTCTGTAAAGGAAAAGGAGACCCAGACTCAACTCAGAAGCCTGGGACCTCTGGGAAGAGAAAGAAGGCTGGCTGGAGGCCTCCTGTGTGGTAAAAATCAGTCATCCTCAGATGCAGGCAGTTTTGAGGAACCAACCACAAGAACCTACACACACAGTCCAGTCCATTTTTAGCATGTCTGGGAATGTGGTGCCTCAGATTCTGAATGCTTATGACCTTGTCTGACTGAGCAACAGTGAAACATTTCCTCTGCCAGGTGTCAGGAGTTATGTCGAGGGAATCCTCCCCCCACCAAAAGCTAACTTTGCTTTCAGTTACTCTCAAAAGTCTTTCTACCTCGTTTGACTTTTTCCATGGTCCAGTTGCTGAGGTATTCAGGAAGGATCTTCCCCATATTTCCTTTCTCAGGGAAGAGCTGAATCACTTCTATGCCCGTGGCTTGAGCTGGGAAGGAAAAGGGGAACTAGTTATAGAAGAAGGCAAAAGCCAATCCCAGGAAGACCCGAGGGGAGGCAAAGGAGAGTCAGTCAATCCGCAGGCCACAGCTCCTGCCTGTGGGGCACTAGGGCAAGGCAGCCTTAATGGCTGCGTTTATTCAAAGACAAACACAGAGGTGTCAGAAGTTCTGTCCCTGGATTAAGGTACCAACTGTTAATGTAGTGCACATCCACCCATGTGGTCACCTGAGGTTTATATAAGGGCTTTTCAGGCTCTGAATAGGAAGCACTCTCCTAAGATATCCAGACTATAGCAGGTGTATTCACATAATCCCACCCCCATCCCCACCAAAGAAACAAATAAATATAATTTAAGACAGAAACATAATGGCTATGAAATATTCAAACCAGACCATAGACCTGTTTGCCTGGGAACCATCATATTCCATACAGTCCTTTAGTCTCCACGGACCTTTGCACCTTACTAGCCCACTTCTTTAAATACTTGATTTCTAAAAAGTCTTGGCAGAGAAGGTACAAGAAAGGAAAGGAAGCCCTACTATAAAGTTATTTAGGTGACAATTTTCTGGTCACTGAAGGACTGCTCTTACTGCTTTTTTTTTTTTTTTTTTTTTTTTTTTGGCAAAAGCTTATGTGGGAGTTATGTGGGAAGAGGAACCTCAATTGAGAAAATGCCTCCATCAAATGGTATGTAGGCAAGGCAAGTATATAGGACATTTTTTGATTAATGACTGGTGTGAGTGGGCCCAGCATACTGTGGGATTACCATCTTTGGACAGGTGGTCTTGGGTTCTGTAAGAAAGCTCCTGCCTCCAGGTTCCTGCCCGACTCCTCTCACATGACAGTGATGTAGAAGCATAAGCCAAATAAACCTTGCCCACCCCAACTTGATTTTGGCCATGGTCTTTATCACAGCAATTGAAACTAACTAGATAGAAATCCTTGTCCTAATCTCAGTACTTAGCTTTTTATTCTATAAAATTCTTTTTAGGAGGAGGAGTGGGGTGAGAGAAGGTTTGCTTTGTAATCCCAAACTAGCCTTCAACTCACTATACAAGCCAGTTGAAAATCTAATTCAAAATCTTCCTGTTTCTATCTCCTGATTTCTGGAATTATAAGCATGGTCAAACATGCCTGGACTCATTTTATAAACACTGATCAGACTCGAACTCCTGGCAAATATATTTCTGGAATTTGTGACAGTTCACCAAGATGTGCGATATATGACTAGAGAAAGAAAGTTGAGGACAGCTCTCAATACTCACACTTTCTGCCAAGAGCACAGGCCAGTTCACTCCCAAGGAAGCCTCCACCAATAACTGTAATTGACTTGACTTCCCGTGAGATCTTCTCCAAGGCTCTAAAATCTCCAATCTGCAGGATCATACCAGTTTAGTCCACTGATTTCCCAAAGGGGCACAAGATAATAATCCAAGAAAAATATTTTCCTCTAAATTTACTGCAACAGACATTTGCACATATTTTGTATAAAGTGGCTCAATTATACCCTCTATGTTATTAATATGAGTATCTTTCTCGATTGCTACATTCCTTCTAGCAACCGTGGTTGTCAACTGATATCAGTTTTTTTTTTAGATTTATTTATTTATTATATGTAAATACACTGTAACTGTCTTCAGACATGAGAAGAGGGCGTCAGATCTCTTTACAGATGGTTGTGAGCCACCATGTGGGTGCTGGGATTTGAACTCAGGACCTTTGGAAGAGCAGTCAGTGCTCTTACCCACTGAGCCATCTCACCAGCCCACTTTTGCTCAATTCTAAGCTTTATTG
>BDUI01006099.1:67580-78647 GCA_002335545.1 Apodemus speciosus
TTTGGTTCTGATTTCAGTTTTGGTCTTCACTGTCGCCCTTCCAATGCCAACCAGGCAGGCCTCAGACCTGAGCAGAACAGTCCTTCTGCCTCTTAACTCCCAAATGCTGGGACAAAAGCCTGTGCTACTCTACCCAGCCTCCAGTCCCAACTATAGGCTTTTTGCTATAATTATAGTTGCTATAATTAAGAATCTCACTTTAAGGAGTCAGAATCATCTCTGAGTTATCAAACCGGAAGGAAGCCCATTGCTAGAGAGCCTGAGGCTGGGATATGCCTGTGGCCTACCTGGTCAGGGGTAGTAGGTTAAGGACGGAAGCAACAGCCTTGATAACTAGACACATTCACACCCCGGGGAAGTAAGGACTCGGTGCCGCCAGGCTTTCCCATCCAGGTGAGTAAGAACACCGGTGACAGAGATGGAGGCAAGGGAGTTGACAAAATGCTAGCCCAAAGCTGTAAGCAGACAGCCTTGGGCAAGAGGGCAAGAGGGCAAGAGGGAGAAGGCTGGTGTGGGCTACCAGGTAGATGCCTCGTGGGAGAGTATCAGAGGGAGGAGATGGCAGAGACCTACAGAGCATGACCTTTCTCATATCACTCTGTCATGCGGCAGCTCCAGGGCATGTGCCACACGTGCATGTACAAGAGGGGCCTGACCAAGGACAAGGCCAGACTCTCCAGGAGTGGGTTCATTTCACCAAGGGCCAGAGCGGCTCAGCATGGGCAGGGCTATCACGACTAGCCAAATCCCAGGACTTCTAAAAGCATAGCTGGGCACAGCATGGCTGTGGACATACCAAGCTGTGGTGTAAATCTTTAAATCCACACCCCTGGCAGACTGCAGCCGAGTCTCAGACACACACGCTCCCATGGGCTCTGTCAGATGACAGGAGTATAAGCACACAGCATTCTGCAGTCAGCACCTCAGGCACAGCCTGGGCTCCAGCCAGGTGCTGCAGGGCTGCCCAAGTCATTCATTTATTTGTAGGTTTTTGCTTGTGGAAGGCTTTAGCCCAGAAACCATTGCCTCGGACTCACTGTGTAGCTCAGGTTAGCCTCAAGCACACAGCCACCTTCCTTCTCCAGCCCTTTAAGTGCTGAAATTACAGCTTGAGCTCCAGTGCCCAACTCGAGGTGTGCATATTATAGTGCCACAGTGGGAATGTTGAACGGATGCTCAGGAGAAGTCCCACCSWGACACCTGCCTGTGCTGGTGAGGACCTGGTTTTAATGAATGGACTGTGGGAAATTAGAAGCCAGGCAATTTCCAGGCAGTTGGAACATAACCTGATGTCAGATCTTAGCAGAGTAACTGCTGAAGAGCTGCTGAGAGACGGTAGGCAAAGAATCCAAAGGTTGCCCTGATCCCAGGAGGCTGCCGGTCAGGGCCGTTAGGAGCTGCATCTCAGACACGGAACATTTTGGACTGAAAAGGAGTCGGAGTTCTAGGTTCCTGCCATTGGCTCCTTAGTGGAACCACTGACTCAATAAATTCTGCATGCTTACAAGTTGGTACAGGTCTACAAGGAAGAGGACACTGGATCCTTTTCCTCTGTCAGATGGGGCACACTGCATAAATGTCTAAGCAAATTGTGAAAAATGATGTTTGTTGGTGTGGCTGACCAAGGTCCAGTGAGGAAGTATCTTCCAAACGAAGAAGGAAGCTTTTAAAATTTATTTTCATGTTATAGATATGAGTGTTTTGCATGCGTAGATGTGTACCACATGTGCCTGGTGTCCATGGAAACCAGAAGAGGGTGTTAGATCATCTGGAACTGTAGTTACAGATGGTTGTGAGCTGCTACGTGGGTGCTGGGAATTGAACAACTCTGCCAGAGCAACCAGTGCTCTGAACTGCTGGGCCATCTCTCCAGCCCCAGGACTTTATTTTAAAATAGCTATTATGTATGGTGATGCACATGCAAATTGAATATTACCATGCAAATAAGATTGACCTGCGATCAGAGACCTGGAATGTTCTAAGACCTCCACAAACCCTTTCTCTCTTTTTTAAAAATTACTTTTTATTTCTTATGTGTATAGGTGTGTGTCTAGGTACCACATGTGTGCCTAGTGCCCAAGGAGACCAGAAGATGGTATCAGACCCCTTAGAACTGGAGTTACAGATGATTGTGAGCCATCAGATGGGTGCTGGGACTTGAACCTGGATCCTCTGGAAGAGGACCGGTGCTTCTAATCACGGACCCATTTCTCCAGCCTCACACAAACCTTTTCTTGACTTAGGATGAGAGGAGGTTGGTTGAGAGCCAGTAGGAGAGCTTGCAGGTGGAGCCCAGACAAGCCACAGGCATCCCTTCTCTTCCAACCACAAGAGAACGATCGGTACAGGCTTGACTTTTAGGAGTGGGGTGGAGGGCTGAGATAAATGGTACTGGGTGCTAGACAGTACAACAGCTGTGGGTCTGAGAGTCGGAAGGCCCTGAGGTGATTGGCACAGGGGCATTTTTGTGCCACTGCTTTGAAAGATGAAGCCTGAGAGAGGGGTGTTCTTGACAGGCTTGGGTGGGAGCATCCAGTGTCTTGTCCTATCACACTGGCTGACATTTTCAATCTAGGTCACATAGAAAAGGTCTGGAGGTCTGGAAGCATCCTTGCTGTAGGTCTTTGACATCTGAGCTATGAGCTATGCAGGGCCCTGCAGTGGTATCTGGGTCCTGAGGAGCAAGTGTGCTGTTGGGCCTGGAGCTATTCCAGAAGAGGTAGGCTGCTCAGCTGTCCACTGTGTGTCCAGGCCCAGGAGAGAGGTCTTACACCAGGTGTAGCCCCAGAAATATGCCCCCGGAGAACTTTTCCCCAAGACCATTTCCAAGCCCAAAGTAGAGCTTCCAAATAGAATCAAGAAAATCCAGTGAGATCGCACCTCAACTCTATAGGAAAGCAGCCTAGCCCAGAGCCTCTCGTGATGTCCACACTGTCCACCACATTAAAAATAATGAGACATAGACTGGAGAGATGGCTCAGCGGCTAAGAGCACTGACTGCTCTTCCAGAGGTCCCAAGTTCAAATCCCCGCAACCACATAATGGCTCACAACCATCCGTAATGAGATCTGACGGCCTCTTCTGGTGTGTCTGAAGACAGCTACGGTGTACTTATTTATAATAATAAATAAATCTTTGGACCAGAGCGAGCAAGGTTAACTGGAGGGAGCAGGGCAGACGGGAGTGAGCAGGTTCTAAATTCAATTCCCAGCAACCACATGAAGGCTCACAATCATCTGTACAGCTAGTGTACTCATTTACATAAAAAATAAATCTTAAAAAATTAATAAYGAGCTGGGTGGTGGAGGTGGCGGCAGCGGCGGCAGCAGCGCCGCCGCACACCTTTAATCCCAGCACTTGGGAGGCAGAGGCACACGGATTTCTGAGTTCGAGGCCAGCCTGGTCTACAAAGTGAGTTCCAGGACAGCCAGGGCTACACAGAGAAACCCTGTCTCGAAAAAAAAAAAANCACATCAGGATACTGACAATACTATAAGAATGTGCTTTCGTTTTAACCCCAGGTGTGGGATTAAAGCAGGTGGGGCTGCTTCAAACTGTCCACGGCAGCGGATTATGATTTGCCTCATGCTCTAGTAGAGGCGTGGTTTTGCCAACCACAGATAGTTTCTGAGATTGTGTGCCCTTTGGAATTCTGGGAACTTTTTAGAGGGTATATAAATGCTAAAGCCCCACTAGGTGGGGTCAGTGGTTGTTGGCCACTTAGRGGTGTTGGTTGTGGTTTATTAGTAGCTGTGCTCAACGAAGAAACAAAAGAAATTAGATTCAGGGATCTCTCTCTCCCCTTTATCCTTCTTTCTATCCTATCTAGTAATAGGCAGTAAAACTGGGGGTTAGGAGGTGATAAAGGGTAGGATACAGAACCCACAAAGCAGCAGAGACCAGCTCAATCGGCACTAGCYGATGTCTCCTAGACTAGAGCCTTAAGCGTGGCTCATTCTCACTGTACTTGTACAACTACTTGCTAAAATATATGTCTTAGTGTCTTAGTCCATTCTTGCTGCTGTAACAAAAAATACCAGCATCTGGATGGTCTATAGATGACAGAAATGTATTGCTCAAAATTCTAGAGTCCGGGGCACCAAGATCAAGGCCAGCACTAGGGATGCTGAGGACTCAGTCCCCGTGTCTTAGATGGCACTTTGCTGCTGTGCCCTTCTGTGCTGGAAGGTCAGCGGCTCCTCTACACCTTCTTCATCTCATTTGAAAGAGTCTCTCCCCCCAACCTACTCACCTCAAAAAGAGCCCAGCTCTTCACACTCCCACCCTTGGGATTAAGTTCCAACAAATTTTATAGAGATGCCAACTTAGACCATAACGACCTGAGCGGTGGGCTGAGACAAACACAYTCAACAGGCCCACCTAGCCTGCGTAGAAAGTCATGACAGTAGATTGRGAGATTCCAGGACCCAAGTCTAGAAAGACTGAACAGCTCAGAGGGGGGACCAGACCAGCCACAGCTGGATGGGTTCTCAGGCAGCACCCACAGGCCCTGGGATAGTGAGGAAAAGAAGCCAGGTCTGCTGGGTCACAAAAACGGAAACTTCACAAATGGGCTCCCACTCCAAATCCATCACAGAGACAGAGAATTTCAGACCAGTATGAAGTATCGCTCTGGTGTATCTCAAAGGAGAGAAAAGAGAATCATACAGGAAATTGGGGAAAGCTGGCTTTTTTTTTTTCTTTCTGTTGAAATCTTGCTTTATGTTTGGCTGGTTGCACTTCTTTGCATTGAGCGTAGACAGGGGCGCTTGGCTGTGATGGACAGTTGAGYCTTTGCCATGGCTCCAAAAATCAAGCTGGCTGAAGTACACAGAGGTGGGCCTGGGGAGGCTCCATAAAGAAAGGGCTTGCATCACAGGCACGAGGACCTGAGTTCGGTTCCCCAGAACCCACGTAAAGCCAGACACGGTACTGCACATCTGCGAGAGGTGGAGACAGAAGGTGTGGAAGCTCATGAGCCAGCTAGCCTGAAGCACAGCAGAGCAAGTAAGAAAACATGCTGTCTCCAGGGAGGTGGGAGGCTGCTGCCCTCTGACCTTTACACAGGTGCCATGGTACATGCACACCTACACTTGCACACAGCACACACCCCACCACCCCACCCAGARAGGAWCYYWKAAAGTTCCTGRGTGTGAGAGCACTGAGGAGAACTTCACGTGGCATCAAAGTGGACAGCTTCCTGTTCACCCTCASAGYCCTTCCCTTCCCTGCATGCCCGTGGATGGAGGGGTCCTAAACACCCRTTTACTCTCAGCCAGCACCTGTCTGTARCAGCTGTAGTTAAAGCCCCTGATGACTGTCCTTGGGGCTCTGCGTGTGCCTGTCTGTCTCTCCCCTGTAGATAGCATTAGATGGACCCAGTGTGACCTGRAGCAAAGGACYGTTCGTGGTGTTCTCAACGGACTACAGTGCAAGGCACATTTGGCATACCGCCGCCCATCTCACCCTCAGATGCGTGYCTTGGGCCTGTACATAATCAGTTTAATTTCCCATGACTGAAAGCACGAGCTGAGGATATTGCCAGCCAGTTTCTACTACCCTACAAGTYAAATCTGGTAACGTCATGTACYGTGTGGAATTCATCCTGAAACGCGGTCAAGCAAAAACAAATACCAAGAGTTAAAAATACCGATGAATAGAATTCATGGCACTCTACAGACAGGCTGTTGAAATGACTATCTGCTACTGATCTCTCTTTGTACTCCAAAAGGAGTCCAGTGGGCCACAGCATCGGTTTTGGAGCAGATGAGTTCTTCCTCTAGCTGTGGGGGGTCTGGGGTTTTGAGTCTCCTCAGGGTCCCCAGACCCTTACTTTCCTTCCTGCTCTAAGGCATGCTTGGCCATGCACTAGATTCACCACTAGGCCTAGAAGTGTGCCCTGCTCAGGTCCTGTGTGCCACCCTAAAGACGTGGGCATTGCCTGTGCCCAGGAGGTTTGTCAGAACCTGCAGGGTGACCTGGAATTCTGGAGGCCCCAAGCCAGAGTAACGCCTCTGCGGGTGGCTCCTCTGGGGCTACATCAAGCCTCTCCTGACTCCTGATGTGGCTGTTGCTTCTGTTTACCTAAGCTCTGCATAGTCATGTGGTGTTCTGTGTATGACCACATTTTCCCTTTGTGTAAAGACGCCAGTCATGCTGGATCTGGGCCCGCCAACTCTAACATGACCTCATCTTAACGACCACAGTATTGACGCTAGTTATAGATAGATATGGAGATATGGCYGCCTGCTGGCACTGCAGCCTGTGTGTGTGGAGAGGCGGGGACATAGTTAAACTTAGCAGCAGGTAGGGGGACCTRTGGTGTCTCATTTCTCCTAGGATGGCTGGTTGGTTCATATCCCCTGCCTTCCTGAGGCTCATTGTCTTCATCTGTGTCCTCGAGGTTATCTGTGTCCTGTGGTCTGACAGTGCTCAGTGTCAGGGTGGACGAGAATCCAGGAAGAGCCTGTAATGAGTGTGAGGTCCAAGGGGAGATGGAACTGTGCATCTGGGTCACCTGGAGGCACATGTGTGGGAAAACCCATTTGGAGATCCTATAATAAGCAGTTATTGGGCTGGAGACGTGGCTCAGCAGTTAAGAGCACTGACTGCTCTTCCGAAGGTCCTGAGTTCAAATCCTGACAACCACATGGTGGCTCACAACCATCYGTAACAAGATCTGACACCCTCTTCTGGTGCATCCAAAGACAGCTACAGTGTACTTATGTATAATAATAAATAAATCTTTAAAAAAAAAAAAGAATAAGTAGTTATTACAGAGAAAAGTCTATACAGATCTGTACTTCATAATCTTCATATTTATAATCAAATTTATATTCTTGATCCTAATTAGTATCGTTAGAAATTTTATCTTGACTTATATTTTTAGCCATTTGTTTTGTTGATTTTTGTTTGTTTTCTTGTCTTTTTTTGAGACCAGGTCTTACCCCAGATTGGCCTAAAAGTCAGGATTCCCCCCTGCCTTTATCACCTGAGTCCTGGGTTTACAGACATGCACCACTATGCCCAGCTTGCTAATCTTGTATTTCCTTTTAAGCTTTACTTATTTTTAATTGTGTACCTGTGTGGATCTGTGCCATGGGAGTGCAGTGCCCACAGAGGCCGAAAGGGGGCACCAGATTTCCCAGAACTGTAGTTACAGGCAGTTGTGRGCTGCCCAGTTGGGGTTCTAGAAACCAAACTTGGGTCCTCTGTAAGGGACAGTGTGYGTTCTTAGTTTCTGAGCCATCTCTTCAGCTCCCTTGATCTTTCTTTGTTTGTTTTAGATGTGGCTTRCGTTGCCCTTGGGGTCAGGAGGAGTAGTYCATGGTTGCTGCCTCTTTAACTGCAGTCCCGGCTTCCCGGGGGCGCGGTTGGTTAAGGTTCTGCTCTAGCACAGGTTTAGCTTGTGTGCTGCATCTCTCTGACTTAGGGGGGTGTGAATCCACCTTTCCCAGTCAGCTGCGAGAAAACGCAGAGTTCTATTTTTATGCCTCCTCAGCTCCTTTGACAGTGCCTCTCTCCTGCTTAGCAACAAGAAAACCAAATTTAACTTCACCTGTAAACAAGTCTGTCAGGCGTTTCCTCCCCTCCCCCCACTYAAAACCAACTGGTTTAACTTTGTTGTTCTCAGATAAACGTGGCCCCTGTTCAAGTACTAGGCTCTGGCTGGCCAGGAGCTCTGCTGCTCAGTGGTTGTTTTTCCCTTCCTAAGCAGCGGTGTCGGCGTCCTCAGGCTGGCTGTTAGGGCTATGGAAAGGGACATAGTGGGGAGGTGGTAGCGGTCACTCTGGTGGCATCAGGTTGTGGCACACTGGAGAGTTTGACACATCTTTCCTTTTCTGGTCTCCCAGTGTTGGGCGCCAACAGAGACATGGGGGGGGGGCTCATTGCCTCTTATTCTTGGATCAAGGAGCCCTTTCAGCCCACTGTGCCCTGGAAGGCAGTCTTGTGGCTGCCTTCTGTGGCCTCTGTCTGAGAAGGACTTAATGAATTGTTGATCACTCGCTTGAGCAGGTATAGGGGACCCCCTGTGTTGYCCCCTACTCACTGAGACCCTGTCATCGATGTGGGGAGGGGTGCTGCTGCCTGAGCTCAGGGTCCTTGGACACAGGGAGACTATCTGGTGGTCGTTGGGGGCCCGGGGACCTGCTGAATGGCCCCCAAATGGCAGCAAAGTTGAAAGTCTTATTTAGCTTTTATTTGCAAATCTATTATAGACAGGAGTTCAAGAACCCTGAAGTGCTCAGGGTAGGAAGATGTCTGGGGACAGAAAGGGACAGAAAGGAAATAAATGGGGATGGTTGTTGTCACCGTGGTGCTGACTCCAGCTCACACTTGTCTATGAGCAGCTGACTGTCTTCCAGTGGTCAGAGCCGGCGGTAGACTGCCTGAGACGTGGCTGCTTGGTTCAGGAGCACGGTCCTTGGTTCAGGAGCACAGTTCTTGGTTCAGGAGCACGGTCCTTGGATCAGGAGCACGGTCCTTGGTTCAGGAGCACGGTCCTTGGATCAGGAGCACGGTCCTTGGTTCAGGAGCACGGTCCTTGGATCAGGAGCACAGTCCTTGCTAGGCTTCCTGCAGGTGTGCAGGCTACCTGAAGGCACAGTTCCTTATGCGAGCACCCCTGGGCGGGAGCACCCTTGGGCGACATGCGTTAAACCTGAATTCTGCACATGATTTATGATTTACTCCACAACATTCAGTGATCTGGGGGCCCCCGGCTTGGGCCCTCTGTGTCACGGATTTCTTTGTTCAGCTGTTTTCCTCTCCTCCTCCTACCCAGCCTGTAGCTGCTGTTGGTGTCTAAAGGTTCTCTTTGGAGTTCAAGGAYGGCAGCTGGCTCTCTTCCGGGTGTCCCTGGGCGTGTTTTATACTAACAAGTGAGGTCTGAGCATCTAACGCAGAGTCGTGGGATGACTGCAGCCTGGCAAAGCCAGGTTTCGCTGTCTTTCTGGTGCACTGCCAGACTTACACACTACCTCAGTTCCTGCAGAATGCACATGTTCTCTGTGGGTGTTCTGGTCTTCATTGTGTCCTCAGKGCAGTGGCTGCCTGCGCTGCCTGCACTGCCTGTGCTGTCTGCTTAAATGGTTCCCACAGTTGCACCTTCTGTGGCTTCAGGAGTCTTGTGCRGAAGAGGTGAGGCACACTTSCTGTTGCCACAGGGACTCACAGGACATGAAGGAGGAATGTGCCGGGCTGGGAAGGCCCATCTCTTATTCAACTTAGAACCATTCCTGCCTCACACTGGTCTACCAAAGTCCAGAAGGAGRTARCCAGAACCGACAGTATTTTGGGTCTCTGCACCACTGAGAACTCAGACCCCGCAAGTCCAAAGCCCTCGGCAGCCTAGTAGGTATTGATTTAGTGTCTGTGTTACTTCAAGATTCATATGTTGAAACTCAACCCCAAGCTGGTGGTGTAAGGAGCTGTTCTCAGGGAGGGATGATTGGGCCTGACTCTGGCCTCATGGTGGAGGACATCACGAGAGCCATTAGGAAGGAGGGTGAGGAGGACATCTTGCTGCCTTTGGTGCTTCCATCTCTCCCACACTAAGGACGAGATGTCTGTACCTTCTGCCCCTTTCTCCTTCTGCCATGCGAGGCTCCAGGAGGAACTCTCTCCAGCCATTGTCGGCTAAGACCTTAGTCTTGGACTTCTTTTTCTAGAGCTGCCTAGGATTGGGTGTCCCCTGTGAAAGCACTCAGGGTCCCCTCAGCAGGATATCTGTCCCCTGTGTCCTTCTGGTCCTAGCTGCCATGTTAGCCAGACCTTGTCATCTTTCAGATGTCTATGTAGATTCTTCTTAGAACATGTTGTTTGGTCCCTGAGATCAGCCATGTGTTTAGAGATTTGCCAGGAAAACTCATAGCTAAGGTCTGTTATAATGAGTCAGATGCCCAAGGGGGCAAGAAAGAGAGAAATCCACATGTGGTCCAGAGAAATCCACTATATTCCCCACACCTAGAAGGAGAGACCAGCTTCATCCTCAGTGAGAAATCAAGAACATGCATGAAATGAGACAGAGAACATTAGATCTACAGCCCTGTCACACAGGAACTGTTACCTGGGCAGCTCACGTGGTCCACAAAAGCCTCTCCGTGTATGTCCACTTGACTGAGACACTCCAGGCTGCATCTGTATAGCTCATATTTCTTGTCCAGTCCCTGGACCTTCCAACTGCCCCTGAAGATAAGAAGGCAGTGTGGACTGGTTTGGGGAAGATTTCTGACCTTTGTCTGTGRGGACTTGCTGCACTTGGGTATGATCAGAATGTGTCCCTGGGGTTTGTGTGTTGGGTGCTAAGTCTCCAGGGTGCCGATGCTGTGCTGTGTTGGTGGGCCCTTTAAGAAACAAGGCCTCAGACCTTTGAGATGGCTCAGCAGGTAAAGATGTTTGCCACTATGACCTGAGTTTGAGCCCTGGGACCCACATGGTAGAAGGAGAGAAGCCCCTCCCAAAGATTACCCTCTGACCTCCACATACACACTGTGGTATGTGCACCCTAACCACCACCCTTCCCCCACCCCACTCCACACACACAAATGAAAGATCATTGGGTCACTGGGGTGCTATCCTCAGAGGGGAATATGGTGTTCCTCAGGGGACTCTCAGTTCTCACAGGGGTGACAGAGTRAGCCAGGACCCTCCCCACTCACAGGCTTCCTCTTGTCATGTGTGCTCCCCCACSATGCTATCCATAACCTTGATCTTGTGATCCTCCTGCCTCCACCTTCCAGGGGAATGGCCTGCACCGGCACTGTGTTATCAATCTCTTGCCCTCCAGAACTCTTCCTTCTAAAAAGCCCATCCTTAAGTTCCTCGTGATAGCCATGGAAGAGACTCTTACAGGGTTCTCCTGTCTTACACTGAGGCTGGAARTCAAGGAGGAAGGTACTCAGCTTGCTGGGTATGACTTAGAAACAGACTCTTTCAGAGGCTACTAGGACACCTGTGACGAAAAACCTAAACTTGCGTCGTTCCTTGACAAGCAGGAAAAAAGCCAGATAGGCCTAAGAACATTAAGCAAGGTACGTTGTGTAACTGTGAAATGTGTTTGCTACT
>BDUI01006102.1:17960-32082 GCA_002335545.1 Apodemus speciosus
AAAAAAGAAAGAAAAAAACAGAAAGAATTTGATGCCAGTCTCTACTACATGGGCTTCTGTGAGAGAAAAAAAGAAGACACAATTAGAGAGAAAGAAGACAAAAAGACAGAAAGAAATAGAGAGGAAGGGATGTGGAGGGAAGAACAGACTGATAGATGGGAAAAGTGAGTCTAKTCTTGAATATGACTCTCTTTGTCCATAAAGCCATGTCAGCAACAACAATTTATCTCAATTCTTAAGCTAGGTTTCAAGAGGACTGTGGAGCTTTTGCTTTCCTTGATGCAATTTTGTCCTTGCAGACAATAAGACTAAATAATGCTGAGAGAAGAGTGTGYGGCATCAGGCCCACGAAAGTGATCCTTGGTAAAAGTTAATTGCATGATGGTTATGGATGGTTTCTTTACATGACCTAGCTTTACAAACAGGTTGGTTTATCACCAAAACCCTGCTTTCCTCTGAGATTCTGGTTTAGGAAAAGCCAGGCAGATAGTGTTTGAGACTTGCCCTTTGTGCATTCTAAACGAGTCTCTAGTGAACAAACTTCCTTGGTAGATAAGACTGCAGACGTGTTGCAATCCATTGCTGGAGGGAGTGAGCACATCCTGTGTAACTCCATTGAGAGAGGATTCCAGAGAGCTGTGTGTAGTCTCCTCAGGACTTCCCCCCATGGAATGGTTCCTTGGTTTCCTTTTCCTACAATACACCACACTGTGGATATCCCTAGGAGCTAGGTTCTCTGACTCACCCTGGTATCACTCAACCTAGGGAGGTGTCTGGTAGAGTCCTAAACCTACATTGCCTATTGAGGAAAGAGACCACAGAAAACACCTGGTGCCATCCGAGATTAGCCAAGAGTCAGTTCACAGAAGATCCCTGCATGAATGGCTTCCTACAGTCAGCGCTGGGGTTCTTTGGTATTTAGAAGTAATGAGCACCATCTTGGGCAGCCAAGCTCTGTCAAGGGTTCAGTAAACTTGTAGGAACCATAAGTGATGATTTGAGACACTGTGTCTAATGGCTATTTTTGTTTCCATATAAAAATCCTATGGATTAAATTAGAATAACTCAACGTGTTCCGAACAGAAATTAAAGTTCAGTTGACAAGGAAAGCATTTGAAGAGGTCTTGTTTGACGAAAACTGACATCGGTAGATTAAATCAATAAGGTGAACAGAGGCAAAGAATTCTGTTCAGTATCATTAAAAGATGTTCCACAGTGTGGGTTCTCATGGATAAATTCACTTTAGTCAGGGTCAGACATGAATGCTACTTCCTTTTCACTCTTTTGTGTACTTGTGCTCTTTATTGTGTGTGTGTGCATGTTTGTGTACAGATATAGACATGACAGCCAGAGRAGGACTTCCCTGCTTTACACTTTTAACCTTATTTCCTCAAGACAGGATCTCTCACTCATCCTGGACTTAACCATTTTCTGCTTAGATTCGTGTTTGGTGAGTACTATCAAATCTTCTTCCTCTAACACTTAATGTGTTACAGTTGTATGAGTCAAGCCTGGATTTTTTAACAGAGCTAGTAGGAATCTGAACTCAGGTCCTCCTGCTTGCCCAGCAAGCTCTGTAATCCACTGAGCAACCTTGCATTCCAAGCATATTTAATTTTGAATTATGTTCTGTTTTGACAATGAAGTCCATATTAAAGACAGTTTGTCCCTCAAGGCCAGGCAGTGTTTCTTGGATGACTTAATAGGTATTAATATTTGAAGCTTACCTTTCCTTCTGCTTTATTGAGGCATTTAGGATTTAAAAGAAACACCAAATGTGATCCCTTCATCAAGTACATTAAGCATCAGCTGCTGACCCTTCTTTGATTCTAATATTACTTTGAAGATAGAATGTTGGGTCCCTATGGAATCGCCCCATGCAATAATTTGAATGAGAATGTCCCCCATAGACTCAGATGTTTGATCATTTGGTTTCAAGTTTGCATAGCTGCCAGGGGAGGTGGGACATCCCTGCTGGAGGAAGTGCATCCCTAGGGGCAGGCTTCGAGTTTATAGCCTTGCAGGATATACACCTCTGAATCTGTTAGTCTTTTAAAAGCAAGCACTTCTGTGAGGAAGTTACTTTTGCTCACGGGGCTTTATTACAACAACGAACAAGTAACTAGGGTATTTTGCAAAAGTGAGATTAAATAAAATGAATTTTCTTATTTATTATTTATGAGATTCAGCAATGATGTGTTTTATATAAAGAAACTATTTTAACAACTGCTTGGAAGATAAAAGTGGCTAATCACTATCAAAAGAGAACATCCATGAAATGGAAGATATGGTAGAACTTACAAGCAGAGCTTGATAAATGTGGCTTTTGCAAGTCAAAATAAGGAAAACAATGTCCATTTTTCATGGGAAACCCTATATTTGTGAAATCTGGGGGGAAAGCTATTAGTTCACACAGAATCTAACAACTTTCGAAAGAAGCACTTGACATTAAATTAAGGAAAATTAATAAACTTCCTGTATTTGTTCAAATGTGCTTTTCTTATAATTCGATTACCTCATGGTGATTCATTACACTTAACCTCATTAATTTCAGTAGTTGTTTTGGCACAGCATATTAAACATATATATTTTCTTCCAACAGATATATAAGAGATGATTTGGCAAACAATGAAAAACACACAGGGTAGTTTGTTAGGGAGTGCATTCAAAATTGATGGAACAGAAATCTTAAGTTATGATGGCTTCAAAAATAAACTATTTTCTATTCTTAGTGGATATAGGATTGGTTTTGTTTTTTTTTTAATCCTAAATGTATATATCTTATAAACTGTTTTTGGAATTTTAGTTTGTTTGATCTAATTTTTTGCTTCTACTAGATCTCAATTACTTTATTTCTGAAACAGCATGTTGCTATTTCACACACACACACACACAACACACACATACACAGTGCTCAAGTCAGATGCTGAGTTACGTAGTTAGATGTGTGACTGACTAGCACAGCTAGTTAGCAATGGGTGTTAGCATTAGTGCCTAGGAAGAGTTTCTTCACTCAGAACTCTGAAGAATCTCTTCACAGAGATTATATAAGGACAATAACAGAAAGACCAATCAGGGTGTGGTAAGTCCTGTGTCTTTTCTTTGTCAGTGCTAAGCAGTCAGGGACCTTTACACAGGTGAAGAAAATTGTGTTAATTTTTTTATTTTTTTACTTAATTTATGTATACACGTGTGTACCTACCTTTCTGTATGTGTACCACATATGTGCAGTGCTTTCAGAGGACAAAAGAGGGCATGGGATCCCCAAGGACTAGCATTTCCAGGCAGCTGTGAGCTGCCAGATGCAGGTACCGGAAAATCAACCTAGATCCTCTGCAAAAATAACAGAAGCTCCCAATGACAGCATCTCTCCATACTCCAGAGTGGCAGTATTTAGTGGACAAGTAGGATTAGCTTGGGTAAGATGTCAAACAAGACCTTGAGCTGGCCCCTGAGTGTTTGTGTTCATTCCTCAAATCTTACCCACAAATGAGTTCATGAAAGCTATCAAGTTGAAGTGGGTTATATAATGTAGCTAGCTTATTATTAAGCCAGTCTTTCTGTATTGAAGTCACCATGCTTCTTCCATTACAGAGCAATAAGAGTTATAACAAGTAGAAGAATTAAGAGGTAAAATTATAAGAAGCATAAGAATTAAAAGTATTATTACATCATCTTTTAAATCTTAAAAAGACCTTTTAATAAAATCAATATACATATAGAAGAAATTATGTCAATTAGGAAAGAAGCACAAATGTGTAGCACCTTCACAAAACATTGGATGTAAGCTCTGGAGTACATCTAAGCTATGATAACATTACTACATATTAATTTCAACTCATTCTTCAAGAAACAAGGGATAATTTCTAATTCCCGTCAACTGAATTTTCAGCCACACAATGTTAGATCACAAAGTATGCTTTAGCTTTAGATAAAATATAAAGAATTTTGAAGAAATAATGGGATGAGAACCACTCTTTACACACACACACACACACACACACACACACACATTTATATATGTGTGTGTGTATATATATATATATATATATATATATATTTCTTTTCACAGAGGTGATTGAATCAGATGATTCTGCCACTTGTGTTCATGGAGTTTCTATTTACTGGGTTTTACTGAATCTAGTTAGGTACCATGGAAAAATGAACAAATCTAAAATGTTGCTTTTTACTGGGTTATATAGAAAGCATATGTACAAACAGTTCAGCTGGCTCTGCTCTACGTGACAGGAAGTGTAATATGGAAGAGGTGGAGAACCGGTCAACAGGGTCACTGCAGGTCTTTGAAGAAGTGTGAGCTCACAGCTGTCCTTTGTGTCTCTGTAAAGCTAATAGAAAGAGATGACACTACAGACAAGCTGCTGTTTCCAGAAGCTTCTGAGATACATTGGAAACTAAGCGCTCCAATGTGATTTGACCCTGATTTTATCTTATTATCTTCACTTGTCTATTGCTTACCAAGAGCAGACCCAAAAGTCTAATAGAAGTCTAACAAAATTAAAATGCTTCCATTTTGAAATAAAACCAATTTTCATTTTGATTTTAATGGGGAACTCTATTAATAGGCTAAAATTTTCCTCTTAACGAAAATTAAGCAGTGAAGATGCTGAGCTAATGGTAGCATTGGCTCAGGTCTAATTTTAGGTCTCCATAAACCCTAAGGTTGGATAGAAGGAACAGAGTAAATCTCAAAACTCCCATGTACCACCCAACCTGTACCACCCACCAATGAAAATGCCAACATAATGCCAAACACAGTGGGTGCAAACAATCCTACACCAGAACAAGACATCATGGTCTCTGCATTTGTGTAGGAAGAAGAAATAAGACAACAAAACTGTCTAGCTCACCTGAGAAAAGACACACTTGAAGACAGCCTGTGCGGACCTGTAGGAAAGCTGAGGGCAATTTAAGAATGGAAGGTGAGACTAGGAGAAGCGTGGTCAGGTGTGCCAGTCCTGAGGGAACGGCCCATCAAAGAAAGACAGAAGACCAGCGGACACCTGACTTAGAACAGTTGGGATGCTCCATCCCAGAACAGGGGCCTGGCTGAAGATGCAACTGTAAACAAACTGAGAAGCAGAGTGAGATTTGGAAAGAWATTCAGAAAAATATGGGGTAGGAGGGGCACCAACATTAATACACACATACACACACACACATGCATGCACGCATGCACACACACATACCTACACATGCATACAAACACACACACACACTAAAGGAAACAAAATATAACAAGCTGCTGTATTTTTTTCTTTTTTTTATTGGATATATTCTTTATTTACATTTCATTTCCATTCTCCTGGTTCCCCCGCCCCCCCAATNAGCCAACATCAAAGTAAACGGAGAGAAACTTGGAGCAATCCCACTAAAATCAGGGACTAGACAAGGCTGCTGTATTTTTGAGCTCATTTGCACCCTGTCTCCTTTCAGAGGTTCTGAGATTCGGCTGGGATGCTGCTCAGTGGCTGAGTTCTTGCCTGGAATGTTTAAGGCACATGCTTGATCCCACAGAACTGAAAATTTAAATTAAAAAAAATTCAGAAAAAAATCAGAAAAGTATAAAATAAAAATGAGCAACTAATAGCTCTCAAAGCCAAATTGCTTACAGGAATATTTTGAGAGAAAGGGAGACAAAAAGAAACCAAGGAAGCGCCTTAGATTTATTGAAAGAACACATGAGAAGCCCAGAATGGACCAGATCCACACACTTCCTCATTCAAAATGAACTAGGAGTCTAGGAAATTGATAGAAGTCAGAGAGACAGCAGATACTGTCACAGAGCTTTGACCTGATGAAGGAAATGAGGAAACACTAGAAGGGAAAGAAAATATCATGAGGAATATAGTACACAGTTTGAAGAAACATGAGAACATAAAGTCTGGTGAGAGAGAAGGTAAACAGCAAAATTTACACACAAAAAGTAAAGACAATTAAAATGGAAAGGGTTGAAACTGTCAGCACAAAACCATAGCTCCCATCCCACTAGAGACAGGCGTCTGTTCTGGAGCCACACAGGACCATGGGCTGGGAACACAGACTCAGGTTGCCCCAAACTCCATATCTGAATTGGGGACCATTTTATTAAGTTTTGTTTTGTTATTTTAACTGGAAGTACAGAGAAAGAAGGAAAGAAAGAAAGAAAGAAAGAAAGAAAGAAAGAAAGAAAGAAAGAAAGAAAGAAAGGAAGGAAGGAAGGAAGGAAGGAAGGAAGAAGGGAGGAAGGAAGGGAGGGAGGGAGGAAGGGAGGGAGGGACGGAAGGAGGGAGAGAGGAAGGGAAGGAAGAAGAGAGGGGGAGAAAAGAAGGGAAGGAGGAAGGAAGGGAAGGAGGGAGGGAGGAGAAAGAAAAGAAAGACAAACCAAACAACAATCAATCGTGAGGATTTCCAATGTGTTGGAAGGGGGAGCGACAGCCAAGCTGTATCTGCTGTAGCTTCAGAGGCTGTCAACAGTATTGCTAGCCTTTGGGCAAACAGTTGCTAGTGTCATAGGACATTGCAGTAGGATTTCTCATGATAGTCACAAGACACTGAGTTATACACAGAGGTGGGTAATGAATACCTTTTAAAGGGATCAAGACAGAGGGAAGAGATACGGACCAACAGTTAAGAGCAGGCATTGTTCTCGTAAAACACTTGAGTTCCATTCCCAGCACCAAGATCCAGGAGCTCATACAGAGTGTGTTACACCCTCTCCTGGGCTTCATGGACGCGTGTACTCATGTGTTCTCGCATGCGCGCGCGCACACACACACACACACACACACACACACACATACACACACACATACATACATGCACATACCATAATTTAAAAACAAAAGTAAAATGTTAAAGGACAAAAAAGAGTTAAAGATAATTAGTAATTAGTCTCCAGACTTGTAACATTCCAACTCTCCACAATCCCAAAGATCAGTCTTGTAGAGTCTAACATAGCTATCTTAACATCAGTTCACAAAAGAAAGTGATAAATATTGAGTACGTGCAAAGTTTAAAATAGATATTCAACTCTTGAAAAGACCCAAATAAAAATGAAAGCAAATAGTCAGACATCTACTGATCTAGGCAGATTTACAGACACAGATGTGAGACAGTAATTTATGCACCATCTTTATTGGCCACACTTACAGTACAGGTCTCAGGGTGATCTAATTTTTATCATACTAAATTCTCTTTGAACCCATTTCATCATTTTGTAGCAACAATCATGACAAATGTAATGGTATGCTTCCTTCTCCAGTCTCTCCTGGATTTTGATAATGTATCTCTCCAAGGATGAAATGGGCCAATTCAACCAGAAATTCAAACCAGATTAGATTATATTAAATGCAGGAATTATTAGGAAGCTGCTTTCTGGAGAGTTCACTTGCCCCAAGGACCAAGGTCAGGGAAGTCACCATGGGGAGAGAGAAGGGACAGGGGACAGGGGACTGGGAGAGGGAAGAGAGAAGGAGAGAGCTAGCAAAATGTCTGGATACATAGGCAAGAGCCTCCGCGGAGATGGGCAGCCAAGTCCCTGGGCTAGAAAGTTCAGGGTTGGGGGCAGGGCATGCCAGGTAGGGACTGAGGGATGCTGGGAGAACCTTGAGGTCAGGTCTGCTTTGATATGTAAAATAGGTTCCCCAGTCCCTAGTCCTGGGTCAAAACCAAGCCAGCTGCTTTTAAAATGCTTTACACTTTTGAGTTCACTAAGATGTTTATTAGGATGTTCAAAAGGTAAGGGTAATGAGGATTTCCTTCTCTTGGTCGATAAAAGTTAAACTTTTATGATCATATTTATAGCATCTTTTTGATTCCTTAAAAGACGCTTGGAGCTTCTGGGGATGTCAGGAGACTTGGTTTAATGGCATAGCAATTGGCCATTGTGAGCAGTGACAAAGCAGCCTGGCATCACTGGGTATTACCTTGTCCTCTTAGAGAATTCATGASAGTATAACTGCTTGCTCCTTAAATATGTGTTTGTAAAAATAGTCTCAGCTCGTTGTTTGATTTGTGAGAAACGTTAAAGACACAAATATTTCAGTTGAGCTTGGAGACATCTTGTACATCTTCCTGAGTTAGTTTTAAGATACACACACTATTTTATATATATATACATATATATAATATTTTATTTTTATATTATATTTTATATATATAAAATAGTGTGTATCTTAAAATATATGTATATAAATATATACATATACATATATATATATCATAATATTTTGTCTTCCTCAATGGTTCTTCCAGTGCCTCTCTGCAGGAGGCATTTTCTGTCTTCACTGTGACCTTTGCTCTTGACACTAGAAGGCTGGGTTGTTTATCCTGGAATGCCTGGAGCACTTCTGGTCAACAGACAATTGTTCTTCCTCAAAGACTGTAAGCACGTATCTTCTGAGAAACTCTAATCCCTCCACTTCCTGAGCATTTAAGGAAGCATCTAGATTTCTTGCCTGCATTTATTCCACAGTGTCCCCTCCTTTAAGCCTTAACTATTTTAACATGGGATTTCATTATTTCTTGTTCTGACTTCCTAGTGTTCCTACTTTAGATTGACCTGTCCTAAGATTACAGACCCATTCCTTTAAGCTTGTCTTCTCTCTTGCTGAAGTGTATAACAAACTTATCATCATTTTAAGTTTGAAAATACCCAGTGTTTGGCTTTATCTCTTTTTTTTCATTTCTTCTTCCTTCCATAGTGTCTGGGGGTGGTTAATAACATTTCCATTTGTCTACTTATATGATCCTGCGACCTTCAGATTCCACTATCTATTCTTTCAACAGGGATTCACAGCAGCACCTCCTCAGGGAGCTGTGGGCTGAGATGAATTAGACCATCTTGCTCCAAGGTTTCCAGTTCCTTAGAACAATCATCTACCAGGAGCTGTGGAACTTCAGCATGGAGACAGATATTAAAGAACTGTCTAGACCTTGGCAATATAAATCAGTCTAATAAACAGCAATAAGTGTGTGTGTGTGTGTGTGTGTGTGTGTGTGTGTGTGTGCCTACTTCTAGAGAATTCTACTGCACACATGCTCTGCTTAGTGTAATGACTGTAAATACATGCTTCCCGGAACTATCTCCTCTGAGTGCATACTTTCATCTTTAAATCTGCAACTCATGCCTTCATTTGTCTACAATATTGTTTTTCGTTGACCTAGTAGACAAATCATAAAAAGCACATTCCTCGTCTTCCTCTTAAAATTCACTTTCCCCAGTATTATGTCTTTCATCCAATTTCTACTGCTTTCTAATGATTAACATTCTTTAGTCATTCCTTGTTCCTTCCTTTCTTTCACATTCTATACCTACCCACTCACAAGTACTTTAGATTTGATTCACACACTTTTTGGTTCCATTATGTATAGCTGCTATACTAATGTGATGCCAACCATCCACAGCTCTCACTTGTAGCACTGGAGTCGATAGGTCCTTACCAACTGCCCAAAATCACCTCAAGAACCAGTATACATAAGGTTTCAAAAGCATCTGTCAGATTAAGTCATTCATCTTCTCAAGGCTTTCTTTCTTTCTTTCCTTCTCTCTTCCTCTCTTCCTCCCTTTCTTTCTTTCTCCCTCCCTTTCTTTCTTTCTTTCTTTCTTTCTTTCTTTTCTTTCCTTTTCTTTTCTTTCTTTCTCTCTTTCTTTCTTTCTTTCTTTCTTTCTTTACTTCCTTCCTTCCTTCCTTCCTTCCTTCCTTCCTTCCTTCCTTCTTTTTCATATTGTTTTCATTCAGATCATGGCTATGTCTTTACAAACCCTATCTAATACTCTCTCTGATTCTTTCTGCATTTCATTGCACATGGTCCTGCTCATTCTGAGACACTGGCACTTGTATGTTTTTCAAGGCTCAAGAACTTCCACTTCCAATATGTTGAAGGTTTCTGTCATAATATCATAGTCATATATGACTATATATGARTAATATATATGAATATGAATAGTCATAATATTATGAATAATATCAATTTCCAGAAAGGCCTTCCTTAGCAAGTTCCCAAAAAGTATCACTTCATAATACTATGATTTTAAGCCCTACCATGTTTTTTCATGCTACCACTCACATATACACTCATACACACACACACACATACCCACACATACATACACATACACACATACACACACACACACACACATCAATATTGCCTAAACTACATGCTCTGACACATTCCAGAGTTTCAGAATGGAGAAGAGGATTGACTTTCTAGGTTTTATGTTATGGCTGTTTGCTTAGTTTTAATCATAACTCATCATAAATACTCTTTTAATAATTTGCTCTACATATACCCTAGATCTAAAGGGGTTGTGATTATAAATTTCTTTTCTGGGGCTTTGAAAATATAAGTAAAGCTATGTCACACCTAGATTAGCCCAGATTTATGACTTATTTGCCTAGTAGCTGGAAAAAATGCACAAAGAGTGAGAGTCCACTGAGAGTTTCTAATGGATGTGTCTCTCAAAGTCTAAAGCTGTATCTGTGTCTCACTCACTATATGTTACTCACCTCTTTATATTTCATATTTGAGATCAATAATTATGATGAAAAACATTTTTTAGCAAGAAATAGACTTATAATCTCCCTAGGGAACATTGAGAACAGAGAAACAAGATCATAGTGTGCATAAAATTTGATATGTGAGCCTAATAAATTTTTGAAGATGTGCTGCGTGACAAGCATACAAAAGGCTACTAGAGATGAAGAAAACACTTGTGTTGTGTGTGGAATCCATTAAAGAATCTTTTAAGATTAATGGAGCAGACACCCCACCCCCATGTTTGACTCGCCATGGGAAAATAGACTTAAAGTTTTCATCACTTTTGGATTTGCTATCATAAAGTTCTTTTTAAAAAATGTCTCTTGAGTATCTATATCGAATCACTCTATGTTTGAATATATTCTATTTTCTAACAGATTCTATTTATTTCTTCTACTTGAATGATTTTTTTTGCTTTTTCCTGGGCTTTACATTCACATCAACATTGTGAAAAATGAGTATTTCTCTGAACAATGTATCTTTAAATCCTACCAGAATTTTTTTTTCTCAAAATGTTAGATACTACTGTGAACAAATACCACTATGGAGTATTTTGGATTACAGAATGCTTTCATAGAAACCATTTCCCCGTTTGGTCACAATGAGCATAAACCATTCTGTCTTTCAGATGTGAAATGTGATGTCCTGAATTTAAGTGACTGCTATGAACTACGTGCTAATTCCACTGAGAAGATGGCCTTCACTAACTAAAGGTCAAGCTTCACTTAAGACATTTGACAGTGGACATATTTGCTCTACTAATTTATGTGACAAGGAATCTGACATGTGAGTGGTCTGCAGAGGATCAAATACTATAAATAAGACGCAATTCAGAAAACTATAGATGGTACACATAAATATTTCATGTAATGGAGGAGTACTCCAGACATGGCGGGCCATTGCTGTGTTGAGAATCAGGAAGGTTGTCATTATTCACATGATGTCTTAGAAAGATTCAGCCCACTAACATTCTGCCAAGTTTGTCAGGGAACATTCTTAAGACATATGAGGCATCCCACAAAAGGCCTCCAAAACTCTTCCAAGGAAACTGAAAATTCCTTACCCCTCCTTGAGGACATAAAAGCAAGAAGAATTGCTTGGGATAGAAGAAACTCATCTTTGTCAATGTAGCTGTTAGTTAATTTCCCATGATCCTGGAGGCAATTCCAACTAAACTTATTGGCTCACCAAGGTAGACTTGAAAATATCCTTTGTTCTGTACTCGGCTCCCTATTTAGAGTAAAGAGACATCATGTCTTCCAAGGAAACTCTAACAGAACATATGTGCATAGGGTGGCAATACGGGTGCGTAAATTATAGATACATATGTGAGCAAAGTTGATTGATATTTCTATAAGCTGCCATTGTTAAAAATCTAATCAATCAGGTCTCCTTAGGGGTAAGTATTAATAAAGAGAGAATTGTATAGTGATATGGTAATATGGAATGTGACCAAAATCTAGAAACATGACTATATCAGGTTTCCTGATTTAGAAATCATTTAAAATCCAAGTACGGATAATCTCAGACTTCTTAACATGCTAGTCAGTGCTAGGAGAATTATTGCAAAGAGGTACAACCAAAAAGACATATTTTTTTATTTCTTTTAATTGGTTACTTTATTTATTTACATTTCAAATATTATCCCCCTTCCTGGTTTCCCCTCCACAAACCCCCTATCCACTCCCCTCTCCCCCTGCCTCTATGACAGTGCTCTCCCACCCACCTACACACTCCTGCCTCAGCGCCATAGCATTCCCCTCTCCTGGACCATCGAGCCTCCACAGGACCAACGGGCTCCTCTCCGATTGATGCCCGATAAGGCAATCCTCTGCTACATATGCAGCTAGAGTCAAGGGTCCCTCCATGTGTACTCCCCCAAAAGACATCTTATTCATGGATTCAGAGCTGATATGTTCTATCTGGTCTGGTTCTGGAAATGAAAAAGTCTGTGGTTCAGCAGAATGTTTTGAAAATTGTCTTAAGTGACACAAAGAAACGTTCTCTAGTTGAACCCCTGACTTTTGTGACTCTGGGTAAGATATTATTGTACCAACGGACTTATGTATTTGGTCAATGTTCATCTAATCTCTGAGTTTAAGACCTAACTGATTGAAATATAAAATACACATGTGAGCAGAGTGAAGAAGGGAATCAAATTCAGCTGGCCATAGTGAACTGGCCTGAATGACAACCCCATAGCTTTGTGGAGAGATTGATGCTTCTTCTTTAAGTGAAAGAAGACATTATTAACTGACACATTAGGGCAAGAAATGGATTGCTTTCAGACAGTGTTAGCTTGTGGCTTGTCTGTTGCTGTGATGACTCAGAAGCACCTGCACTGTAAAGGCTGCTTCTAAGCTTCTTGGAGGCTACACAGAGCGCATCCCTCTAAAGTGTGGGGGGCCATGGAGATCCTCTACACAAAGGCTCAGGGACTATGTCTGTGTTTTTCTCAGTGAAACAGCCATTGTGTCTTTTGTGGTGGATCAGGTTGAGGCACATTGCGTTTGTTTTGTGTTGGTGGCAGTGATAGGCTTAAAAACAAAACAAAACAAAACAAAAAACAAAACAAAACCACTCATCTGAATGAATCCTGTGTCTCCTTTCCCATAGATACCGTAATAGGTAAAATATTTATTTGTTGATTTAAAAAATAATTAGATGAGGTAAGGAGTCTCATTAAGTTTGTGTTTATCAAGGCATAAAATCTGACCACATAGGTAATCCACCCTTACTCTATCACAGGAGGCATTTCAGGTCACCTCCCTGGGTGGGATCTCTAGAGGGTGTACACAGTGGCAAGATATGTTCCTAGTGACCCACCTCCACCCTTTCTAGTGAGACAAGAGCATCCCCTAGGGGATTTGATGTTCACAGCATTGGGCAGGTTTCCCAGCACCGTGTGTAATTTTGGTGCTGATCCTAGCCCCATAACAAGAACATAGGTAGCTCTTTACCAGTTTCTGCTGGAAAGCCATCAGTTCCCATGAGTCTTTCCATTGTTGTCTCTGGCTGGCAAAGAGAACATGACAAAGAGGGATGAACTGTAAGCATGTGAGCAACAGTGACAGTTGGGAGAGGGGACAAGGGAGAGACTAAACGATGGCTTTTCTCAAAGCAGCAATACTAACATTATTTACAGCTTTTCAAAATAAACTGTATATAATCACATTGCCATTTGGAATTACCTATGTAGTGAATCATTCACTTGTTAAGCCTGCTTGTTACAGTTCCTTTTGTTTGTTTGTTTGTTTGTTTGTTTGTTGTTTCAATGACAACGCCTAAATACTATTTCCAATTACCTTTAGCAGGCAATATTAAAGGCTCTGGAAAACATATCTTAGAATATATATGAAAGCCAAATTTTGGATTTAGAAAAAATTAGAAAAATCTATATAGAAAGAAGTATAGTATATGTTAACAAAGGCTTGGTTTTGGGTACTTCTAAAAAGGACCAAATTCAACTTCTAGTGCCTTACTCCTGTTATGTGTGCATATGTATGTGTGTGTGTGTGCGCACGTGCGTGCGTGCGTGCATGCATGTGTGTGTGTGTGTGTGTGTGTGTGTGTGTGTGTG
>BDUI01006102.1:36953-49861 GCA_002335545.1 Apodemus speciosus
ATAAGAATGGATCAATTCTCATTCTTCTGCATGTTGACCTCCAGTTGAGCCAGCACCATTTGTTGAAAAGGCTATCTTTTTTCCACTTGATGTTTTCAGCTCCTTTGTCGAAGAATTGAACCCACACATCTATGGCCAATTGATCCCAATGGGTTTCTATTTCTTTTCTATCTTCTGGCCTGAGCACCCTGGGTTTCTGATGACCAGAGAGTCTTCAAGTCCAAAATGGTGCCTGCCCCTGCTGGGGTTTTTGTGGCCTGTGTGTCCTCTGGGACTTCGGGAGCTAACTTTGCCTCTAGGGTCCCTAGTACCAGCATGACCTGGGTTTCCTGGTACCTACATAACCTCTGGAAAAGCAGCTGGGGTTGTGGGCCATAAAATGAAGTCCAGAAAAAGGGGTTAAGTTTATGTCTGTTGGGGGTGCTTTAAGGAAAATTTGTGGCATAGCACTTAGGGCAGGGTCTTACCTGGTTTCTCTGGTGGCTGTAGACCTCTGGGAAAACAGAGTTGTGGACTGGAAAATGGAGCCCAGAGGAAGAGGTCTTTCCTCATTATTTAAACAGCCAATGTATTTATTTTGGTGATGTTTTCGATCCTAAAATGTACTTACATTGCCATGGTTCTCAATGTAACATTAACAAACTCCACATACTCATGCTTGACTTGGATTGAATTACCTTTATGAACAATATAACAAAACAAAAGAAGAGAGAAATACACATAAGGTTGTTGAGAATTCAACCATATGACAGAAAAATGCTTTCTCATATTTGTGACTGATGTTTCAGGTAGAGCCATATAGGTCTTTCACATTGTTTCTTAAAGGTTCAATGACTCCTCAAACAATTTCATATTATTCTGAACCCAAAAAAAAATTAATTCTGAAAGTTTATACCAGACAAGTACCCCCAATATAATACTTTATTTTGTGTCTAGGTAAAAACAAAATAAAGGGCATGGTTAGAGCAAGTGGCATTGTACAGTTTTCTGACACTATTTTATGAAGGCATACCAGCAACCTTGGAAAAGACTCTGCTGTGAGCACTGACTCAATACAATTCGTTGAGATGTTTTGAAGCATTATATCATTGCACTCTGTGCCAAGTCTGGCAATTGATAACATAAGCTCTCTCTGCTGATAAAAGATGCAGATAGATCTCCTTTTGTTGCTAGTCCTAAGGCTCCAGGCAGAGTTGATCATTACTTTGCTGACTTTCATAATCTTATGTAAGTCTGATCTCAGAATCTGTTTATCAATTCAACCCACACTTTTCTCTGTTGCTTGTGAAGTATATGATTTCTATGATTAAGATCACTTTCTCCTTCATACTTGCCAAAATTTAAAGTGACAAGAATAGACTTATTTCCTCTTATCTATGTCTATAATCATGCTGACCCATTTACACACCAATGAGGAAGACAAATGGACTGTGATCACTATCCTACTTTCAAAACTATCAAGATCAGGAAGCTGATGATGGCTCAGCAGGCAAACATGCATGGCAATATGCCTGATGACCAGACTTCAGAGTTCAATCTCCGGATCTGAGAGAAACATATTTTCACRACTTGTCATCTGACCATTACACACACACACACTGTGGCATGATCTCTGAATCCCACAATAAATAAGTAAATGTGATTTAAAAGAAAAAAAGATAGGAAAATTACCAAGGATGTGGCTGGAACACTGTTGTCCTTGAATTAATGTCAGTCATTGAACCTGTCTTTGCTTCTTACGTATCTTTATTATCCCTGTCACATAGGATACTACTGCTGCTTGACTAGTAAGGAAAGTATACCCATAAAACCTAGAGAGCAAAGAATAACAGGGTTTCCACATAAAACCAATATGTGCCAAAAGAAAATTTCACCAAAATCATACATTTATTCCAGGGAAGTTTGGAAACTCCTAAGGGTCTGATGAAAATAAAGACATGTCATTGTAATTAGAATAGAAACCTTTCAATCTTGCACTCTTTGCCTTTCAAAGTGGGAGATGATACTGTTAAGAATCCAAAATAGTTGCTGACAATTGATTTTTAAATCTTTTTTCACTCAATTGCTAAGCATCATGCAAAGATGCTAGCTTTCCTTTAGGTCAGATGAAGAACAGAATCCCAGCTGGTCCATTCTCCCATCTGTGCTTCAAAACTTAGCAGATAAAATAGTGTTCGAATTATCTGTTAGAGGTCAGGATTCTGAGATGAGCTCATGGCAAACTGGATTACCATGAGGTTGGCCATGCAGAGCCTCCTGAATTTTGGTAAATCCAAGCTCCATTGTGCAAGCAAATTCTCACTGACACACATATTCTCCTTATAAACTCATTGCCCTTGGATCACTAATAAATCTTTAAAGAGACCAAATGCCTAACCCTGGGACTTATCTGATCATTGGCATGTCAATCACGAGCTACCTATTGTGTGAACCTCTAGTCTCAAAGTTGACCATCAACACAGTAGCCTCTCAAGGGGAAAAGATATAAAGAAGATCAAGGCAAGGCAGCAGGCAGATGTACTTTCTAGACACCTATATCTACGGCTATGCTCTGTCTCCCCTACTCCATATTTATGAGAGAAACAAAATGAATTCCCAATGACAGGAGAGAAAAATTAAATGTGGTTTAGCATCCCAAACTAAAGAGGAAATAGACCCTCTCTGCATTCCTTGGGGTCTCTAAAAGGAAATGAGGCAAAAGAGTAGCAAGAGAATTTTCAGAGATACATCTGGCTACATCCTTGGCATGAATTAAAAGATGGTTAGAATGCAGCTGTGCTCAGCACTATATCACCCACACTGGGGAGTGGATTCACAGGGGCACACTGTAAGACCTTGATGCCTCTTTATTTGCCAAAGCCTTATCACAATGATGTAACATGCGAAGACACTTTTGACAGCTATATTTGTCACTGATGGCCTGGATACATAGGTGTCCTGTGTGAGACCAACAGAACTGAATGCAATAGCAACCTCTGCCAATTTGGGAAGGAATGTGCCAAGCTGTGCTCAAAAGATCTATACGGACACATTGCTGGCCTGCCTTCCTCCTTCAATTACCTTGGAGCCTCAGGCTCTGTATCCGTCAGGCTGGATTCACAGACAGGAGCATAGCATAACTGTCCTCTTTGAGTCTCCACCCTGCATCTGACTGAAACAGATGCAGAGACTTACAGAACCACAGCCAAACATTAGACAGAGATAGGGAAGTCTTGTAGAAGTGTTGGGGGGAAGGATTGAGGAAACCAGAGAGGATAGAGACTCTAAAGAAGACTTTCAGAGTCAAATAACCTGGACTCGTGTGGGTTCCTAGAGACTGAACCACCAACCAAAGAGCATACAAGGACTGGAGAACCAAGGCCCCCAGCACATATGTACCAGATGTGCAACTTGGTCTTCATGCAGGTCCCCCAACACCTGAGCAGAGGCTTCTTCGCCTGAGTCGGTTGTCTACATGTGGATCCTGCTCCACTAACTGGGCTATCTTGTCTGGCCTCAGTAGGAGAGGATGTACTTAGTCCTGCAGTGAACTGAGGTGCCAGGGTGGGTTGGTTCCCTGGGAGGGACCTCCCATTCTCAGAAGTGAAGAGGAGGGAGTTTGGGAAGTACTGTGTGAAGGGGAACTGGGAGGAGAAGGGGCTGTGATCAGAATTAAACTGAATAAATAAATAAATTAATGGAAGAAAGAAAAAGAAATGATAGGAACTATGTGTATGGTGACTCACAGATGGTGAGTCATAGTTTGACGAGAAAATTATGAATTAGTAATAAAATAAAGACTATTTTGTTACTGTGATAACTAAACCAGAAGTGGATGAGAATTGTTATGACTATTCCCAAATGGAAAGTCATTTTGACTTGGATAAATACTTCTCACAGTGAAGTGACTGCACTAAGATCTTCTCAGTGAAGTGTTTGTTACACGAGACGACCTGTCCTATGGATATAAATTAGTCCATTTCTGAGCCATCCAGTTCTTAAGTCAGAACTCTAGTCAAAAGATGTGCATGGCATAGCATTTTCCTCCCTTTATAATACAGGCCCAATTCAGCAACCAATAGCAGAGATATATGTCAATGTTCAAAATTATGACCATCAGGAAATGGTATGAGCCAGCTAGCTGGTGGAAGCTTGGTTACATTGGGATCAGGTCCATCGTGGACTGGGCTCCAGCTTTATCTCCTTCATCCTAGATGGAGATTAGCATCCTGACTCACTGATGCTCTCATCACCCCCATCTGGTATCTTAGTCAGTGCCTTAATCACTAACATAGCCCAGCGAATTCAACTCTAATTGTGATCAGTTTTCTTTACAGCACAAGACACCCCAAGAAAGCAAACAGATGTCTATTTATGTCCTCATGCCCTAACAGCCATGATCTGGGATGGCACAGTGCTGTATTGGCATTGCAGAGCTCAATTCTAGTGTTCTAGTGTACCTAAAGTCACTGTAATAACCCAAGACTCCACTGTTCGAGATATGCCAAGCACATCCTCTTGCTATTAGGTTCAAAGTTCAAATTCCCTTTCAAGATGAAACACGATGATAAAATTAAAAATGGTGAATTCAAAATTAAATATTCTTCATCTCACACAGGTTGAATTTAGAAGTTCAAAAGCTGCCACTTAAAGACTAGCAGTCATTTCTTAACAGTCGGGTTTTGATTTTTTGTTTTTGTGTTTGAGCAGAGTAGTTCTTTCAGCCTATGAGGGGATAGAATATCTCCTGCAATGGGAGCTCTTTCTWACTGGACCCTGTTTATTCTCAAGCAGAGATTCAGAGTCTGGATTCAGTCTGTGCCATATGCCTAACAAACCATGTTTATGAAAGGCCCCAAGACTAATAGACAAAAGATTACCAGGATTACTACACCAATCAACTTACAACACTAGCCCCTTCTATCTCTTCAGTTATTTTCCTCATCAATACCAGGTTCTTCCTGTCAACTATTGAATATTCTCTGACATAGCAGGCACCCCAAAACATCAGAGTAGAAGAAAAGCCACATTGACTCAGTCTTTGAGGTGCTAGAGATCACTACCAGTGGTTTAAAAAATTCAGAAACTAAGAGTTCATGAGAAGAAAATCTTCCCAACTTGATACTAATAAAGGGATGCTTATAAAAGTTTACTTAAATTTGGGTACCCTTTCCATGAATGGAAATTTCCATGGCATCTTGGAGGTGCCTTGCACTCACCTTAAACCTACCACTTCTGTTGATCCAAAGCTAGGACCATGTTGTAACAGCCTCCTATGGTACCAGTGTCTCAGTTGCCTATTCAGGTTGTACTCCCAACCTGGGCCCTCTCTCTCATTCTACATCATTTTTTAGACCTATGAAACTTAAGCTTCTAAGGAGTGTCTCCTCCACTCAAGAAGATATATACCCAAACCCACTCCATACAATGCAGCAGGTCCCGAGAACTTAAGAGGAAGCTGAGTGAATCTACCCCTACCCCCTGCATAGCCTTCTGTTAGTTCTTTTACCAAGAGCTTGAATTCACTCACGATAGAGAATGGATCAAGGAGTATCCTCCCAAACCTGCTCAGGAACTGAAACAGGTATGTTGCTAGAATACTGCAGTGTATAGATGTCACAGAATATGTAATTTACAGAAATAGAGATTGTTCTTTTTGCTCAATGACAACCAAGTTCATTGTTTCTACCAAATTTATCCAGCCATTCTTTTTTCTTTTGTTTATTCTATCAGAAGTGAACCCAAATTGCCACAATTAAATCCTAGCATGGCTCCATATTTAGCTCAGTCTACCTAAATTTAATCCATAGTAACTGGTAGCTGAATATTACTCATTAGCTTTTCTAAATGAAATTAAATATGACTAAAGTTTCTCCAGGAACCGCAATTTTGTGAGAAATCTAGGCATCTTGTGTCGTCACGATAAATAATAATTAGAAAAAATTCTATGCTTATCTCATGGTCATGTACAGCGGGGCTCTCACAATAGACTCTGAAGTGCCTGGGCTTCTATCTTAAGGCTTTTACCACCTGAGAGTGAGCTCCTCTATTTCGAAAAACTTAAAACTCAGCTGTGTGTCAGAATTTGTCACAGAACATAAATGTTCAGGAATAATAAAAGGGAGACTGGAGATGCCCAGCTGGTAGGGAGAAGAGAGCACAGGACCCAGCTCTCAGTCACATCACTTGGGGCCCTGCAGGTGGCCCAGGTGTGCTGCTTTATTTTGGGTTTTCCACAAATCTCAGTCTAAGTGACAAGATGAAGCACAAGGATGCCCACACTTAAATGTCCTGAATTCTGGATTGATGATTCTGATTCATGCACTATCCTAAGATTTTAGAGACTGTAGGAAATGAGGGAAGAGTGGATAATTTTGACAAGTCATAAAAATAGGTCTTGATTCAATCAGTCACTGCTCAGTGAAGCAGACCTCTGCAAGTGATTGGTTCAAAAGGCGTGTCTGCATTTACAGTACCAGCTATCATTGTGCAGGAAACAGTTTCTCTCTCTCTCTCTCTCTCTCTCTCTCTCTCTCTCTCTCTCTCTCTCTCTCTCTTTCTCTCTCTCTCTCCCTACTTTCACTCCCCTCTCCCTCTATCTCCATGTTCCCCTCTCCTTCCTCCTTCCCCTCCCCCTCCTTCTCTCTCTCTCCCTCTCTTTGTCTCTGTCTTTCTCTCATTAAAAACTAAGAAAATTGTGTGAATTAAATTACTAACAATGTTTTTTTTGTTTGTTTGTTTTTGTTTTTTTTATTGGATATATTCTTTATTTACATTTCATTTCCCTTTTTCCTGGTTTCCCCGCCCCCCAATGTCCCATATGTCTTTTTCCCTCCCCTCCCCCCTTCCCCTATTCACCCCTTGGGGATTAATCTGTTTAGTGTAGAAGATTGGTTAAAAACAACAAGCCACACCTTCCTCACACATCCTTTGAAACAGTGTTCATGTGTTCACACTTTAGCCTTGAATACAGCCTCATAAGCCTTCATCTTTACAGGGCCTTGACAGACATGGTGGTGTTAGAGCTCATCGCCTGTCACCTCACCGATACTCAGCCGAGGAGAGCGATTACCATCATGTTCTTTCTTTAACAAACAAGTGTTTTCAGCTTATTTTGCTGTTGTTGAATCTATGAGAGGACACTAAGATAACAATACCCTCAAGTGAACAGTTAGGAAAAAGGAAAATGCCATTAGCTTTTCATAGTTCTTATTTTAAAACGTTATTTTAAAATTTATTTTTCTTTTTATTTATGTGCGTGTGGGTCTGTCTTTGTGTCTACCATATGGACACCTGTGCCTGTGGTGGCCAGAACAGGGTGTCAGATTTTTCTGGGGCTGAACTTGCAGGTGAGCTGCCCCATAAGTGTGATAGAAATCAAACTCTCCATCCAGTTCTCTAGAAGAGCAACAAGCCCTCTTATCAGTTGAGCCATCTCTCCAGGCCTCAAATTCAGCTTTAAACCTCAAATTCTTTATCGTGTACTTTCCTAATAAAAAGTCCTGAAGGAAGAAGAGCAACATAGAATAAAAGTAATAACACAAAAGAAAAGAAAAACAATCAATGGGAGAAAATCAAATATATTGTACCTTGAGAGCATCATTACAGACTGTGCAGCTATAATCCAAAGAGAAGAAGCAACAGGGAAACTCAGAACTCACTGCATTTGAAAGAAATAAGTGTTTCATTTCTTTAGTTTATACAGAGGCTGCAGGTCACACAACTGTTCATCTAGAATTTCTTCATGGATATAGATTTGCATCTTCGGAGTAATGTAAAGCCCAACATTGACATAAGCACACGCAGCTTCCTGGTGGGTTTGCTCCAACAGGAAGTGCACCACTACATGTCAGAACTGTTCAACGAGTATGCATCTCGCACAGGCCCAGTGCTCTAATAGACCTATGCAGCAATGGTATTAAACATTTATCTTATGATTGCATTTAAACTTAGAAATGTGATTGACATTCTAGAAATGACCTTGCTTTCTATCAGGATTCTGACAGACTCTTTATGTCTGACATAACAATGGAATAATTTTATCCATGACTGGAAAAAAATATCTGGGCCGTTTAAGTACCTTAGCTTTGGAAAATGATAGTTTGAAATGACAGCACAGGTGAAGTTCAGGTGTGTTCAGGCCTGTAGGCAGCATCAGCCTCTGGAAATTAGTGGCTCTCCCTGTTCTTGCATATGCTTGGCTAAGGACTCAGTTCATTACTACAGAGTAGGGTAGCCATGCAAGGTTCTAAAGGACACTCATTGCATCTGGCAACACTTAGGATGATTGACAAAGCTCAGCCATGCCATAGAACACAAACCAAATACTGAGAACACATCAGCCTTCTGCATTCTGATCAGCAACACATCAAGCTGATTCATGCTAAAAGGAAGGGCTTTAGCTGGTCAAAGAAATCTGCTAAAGAAAGAGTGCTTTGATACTCCCTCCTTAAATGAGTATAATTCAATATACATGGAAAGGTGTTACCAAGACAAATATTCAATGATGTTGTTAATTAATGGTTTGAACAAACAAATTCTGTGTTTCTTCTGGTTGTTCCTGTTTTGTCATACTGAATACAAGGGGACAGTACACAGAAAAGTATTTTGCTTGTTCCTATTTTAAGAAAACAAAACACCCAAATAATCTAAAATTGTTGTTACACAATCAAGATATATATAGGAAATAAAAAAGAGATCAAGTCACACCCTTGAAGTTGTCTATGGGCGTTCACAAGATCTGAATATATATTACTAAAAACATTTTGCAGATACTTCTACTATTTTTTTTCAGTATTTTTTTTACTACAGCTGCAATACCTGAAACACATTACAAACTAATTTCTGATGAAGTGTTGGAAGTTTGGGAAGGTAGTGGATGACAATCAAACATCAACTTCTAAAATCTCTGGGGAATAAATCTAGGATCAATAAAGGGGAACTAGCCTAAGAAGTTAGGGTGAGGAACTATGTTTACTAGAAAGGGAGATAAAGACTCTGCAGAGGAGATCTGTCTTAGTCAGGGTTTCTATTCCTGCACAAAACATCATGACCTAGAGGCAAGTTGGGGAGGAAAGGGTTTATTCAGCTTACACTTCCACATAGATGTTCATCACCAAAGGAAGTCAGGACTGGAACTCACACAGGGCAGGAACTTGGAGGCACGAGCTGCTGCAGAGGCCATGGAGAGGTGCTGCTTACTGGATTGCTAACCCTGACTTGCTCAGCTTGCTTTCTTATGGCTACCAGCCCAGGAATGACCCCACCCACAATGTGCTGGGCCCTCCCCCCTTGATCACTAATTGAGACAATGCCTTACAGTTGGATCTCATGGAGGCATTTCCTCAAGGGAGGCTCCTTTCTCTGTGATAACTCCAGTTTGTGTCAAGTTGACACAAAACCAGCAAGTACAAGAACAGAAGAGACCAGATTCTGTCCCAGAACAATATCCCAATCATAGAACACCTTCTTCTGTATGAAAATATGTCTATGGGGAGTAAGTTAGAACCGTGCTTAAAAACAAAAAGAGAGAACCTCAGAAAATCTGCATTACACTTTCAGTGAGAGCATTTTAACGGAGACAAAAGGAGAGAAAAGAGATGGGCAGAAATTGAATGCATCTAAAATGATGAGTGACTTTATTGCCCCATTCTCATCAATAGGAAAGTCATCGAGACAAAAACACCACCACAAGAACAACAAACACACAAAAAGATCTGAATTAAATTTTATTATAGACTTGTCAAATTGACTTGAGAAACATCTATATAATGTCTACATATTATTGGGGCTTAAATACTGAGGGAAACACATTTTTCTCATTCACATTCCCATGGAGCTGTCATTAAAATTGAAGACATTTTTGACACAAAGCAACTCTAAAGAAATATGAGAAAATTGAAACTGTTTTTTGTATTCTACCTACCCACAATGGAAATAAAACTCAACAGCAAAAGAAACCATAAAGCACATAACTTAAGGAGATTGAACAAAGCACTATTCAAAGACTAAATAATTGAACAAATCAGAAGTGAGGTTTACAATGCCTGAGTTAAATGACAACGAAAACACAGCACTGTAAAACCCAAGGGATTCCAGGAAAGCATTTTAAGAGGGAATTTTATAGCTATAAATGGCCTATGTTGAAGTCAGGGGAAATCTTAATAACTTAATGATGTCCCTCAAGATCTTAGAAAAACAAGGTCAGACAAAACCATAAGTCCATAGACACAAAGAAATAATAAAGATCAGAGAAGGGATTAATGAAATGTAACAAAAAGAACAATAAAAGAAAATCAATGAAACTGTTAGTTCTAGTCTGACATGGTAGTTTGAGTTTTTGCTATTTTTAAAAACTATAATTACTTTGTATCTCTCCTCCCTCCAATATTCTGGTGTCTTTTCTTTACCCTCTCAAATTCATGCTCTTTTTCTTTAATCATTATCATATAAACACGCAAAACACATACACAAACCATAGATAGATAGATAGATAGATAGATAGATAGACAGACAGACAGACAGACAGACAGATAGATAGATAGATAGATAGATAGATAGATAGATGATAGAGATACATGCATACGTACACATAAGCATAGTAATACAATCTAGTGAGTCCGTTTAGTGCTGCTTGCATGTATGTTTTCAGAGCTGACCATTTGTTATTGATTAATCAATTAGGGGCTCATTTTGAGGGTAGACAAATTCTCCCTCTCTCAGTAGTCAATGATTGCCTACACCTCTTCATCTAGAAGTGGGACCCCATGAGATTTCCTCCTTCTACATTAGCATTTCTACCAGTGTGTCATTGTGCAGGTCTTGTTTGAGCAATCATGTTGATGAATTACTTGAGCATGGTATTTCTAGGAGACACAATCTTGCAGCAGATTTCCTGGTTCTCTGAACCTTGCAACCTTTTCAGCCTCTCCTTTAGGATGGTTAATGGTTCCTGAGCCCCAAGTGTAAGAGTTGGGTTGTGGATATACCAACTGATCCTGGGCATCCTGTGTGATCAGGTCTACTTTCATTTTGACTGGTGTGGCTTTCTCTAATAGTCTCCATCTTCGGCAAAAAGAAGCTTCTTTAGTGAGAAGTGAGAACTACACATATTTGTGGAGAACTTTATGTTAGATCCTGCTCAGTTCCTTTGAGTCCTATGTCACAAATGTGTGGTACCATCAGGACTAGGAACTAATTTTCACCTTCTGGGAGGCAAAAGGAAAACATCAATAGATGACATTGATTTGAGAGTCACTAGTACTCCCCAGAATAAAAACCTGAAGGGATTCTTATACTTAGTTGAAGGGTGTTTGTTAGATAGTCTGTGTTCTTCAAAGAGAATTATCACCCAAGTGGCATAATTTCCTTTAAATTGCATACATATGTACACACATTTATTTATATGCATTATTTGGGATATTGAGTAAAATGAAGTAATATAAATCCCTACTTTAAAAAAACAGCATCCTTTGTGCTATTCATACATTTTTAAAATACATTCATCTCCTTCCTCTTCACCAGCTATGTTAATAACTCATCAAGGAATCCTCGTTTGGGCCTCCAAATATTTCAGTGTCACATTAAGGAAAGAAAAAAATCAGACATCCTCAGAGAGTCTCTTAGACCAAGGTTGACATTAAACTTAAGTTCTCCTTCATTTCATCCCCTGTGACTTCAGTCTACCTCTAGTGTGCTCTGTACCCTATCTCTAATTTGTCTGTTTTGTGTGTGAGGGGGAGAGATCTGTGCCAGTGGCCTGTCCCTGCTTTATGTTTGATAAACACCTGAGAAACCATGCCATGGCAAAGTGAGGAATATTTGTCTACAGAAACCTTTCAACAAAGGTTGATGAGGAAAAAAGTTACTTTACTAACTCAAATTGACCCTTCAAAACATACTAATAACCTAAACATACATATTGCTTCCAGCATTTATGTAATGTTTGTTTCTTAAGGTTGCTTATATCCTGTCAGCTGCTTTCTGCAAACGATTACCACAGAACACACACACAAACACACACACACACACACACACACACACACACACACACACACACACACACTTCTGAATCACGAACATGGAAAATACAGTGTAAAATTGGAGCTATGCATTTATCCTTGGCTCTAAAAGCTGAGTGTATGGAAAGTAGGACTTGTTAATATTATCTACATCATTTGCTTAATGGCAAGTTAAACAGACTCAGTACATTGTAGATAGAAGATCGAATATACAGTCTTAAATAATCTCAAGGCATATTATTAATTTGTTTGCAAGGTCTATTGGAAGTTCATCCTCTTTGAGGACAAAAGATATTTTCAGAAAATTACATCACTGCATCCAATTAAAGCCCCCCACCGTTTACCCCATTTCTACATTCACTTCACCTCCATCTTGCTATTCCTCTTTCTAACAAGAATCGTGTGAGGATTTTTATTGAAATTGTGATGAATCTGTGAATTGCTTTTGGTAGAACTGTTATTTTCAAAATATTAATTCTACTAATATGTAAGTATGAGAGAGGCTCTTTCTATTTTTTGGGACCTTTTTCAGCCTCTTCTGAGTTTTAAAGTTTTCCTTGCAGAGGTCTTTCTCCTCTTTTGTTAGGTTCATTTCTAGATATCCTTTTCTTTGACTTGGAGGGTCCAGTAAGTCTTGCATGTCTCTTGCTCTGTCTGTCACAGACTCCCTTGGGTATAGTGTTCCACAGTAATCCTTAACATTTGGTAGAAAATTTTGGGAACCAGGCAGGCTCATTGGACAGGGACAGCCATCAGGTGTTTTTTTTTTTTTTTTTTTTTTTTTTTTTTTTTTTTTTTTTTTTTTTTTTTTTTTTTTTTGATTGGTTGGTTTGTTGGTTCTAGGAATCAAATCCAGGTCCTCATGCTTTGCTCATCCAACAGTTTGTCATCTGAGCCTTTCCCCAGGCA
>BDUI01006103.1:21789-34037 GCA_002335545.1 Apodemus speciosus
GTGTATTTGACCTTGCTCACATAAATATATATGTTTAGAGATGGTGCTTGGGATTGCTTTACCTCTTACAGGGTTCATCCCTGGTACAAACTCATTAATGCTAATTTTGAGATTTTWATGGGTACAACTTCACCATAGTATGTAGAAGGCACAACGTCACATCAGATATCCTAGTCTTTTTTCTCTCTCTTCAATGATATCACAGAGCCCTAGATGTAGTAGCTTTTTTGTAGATCTATAAATTRTGGTTAGATACCCCAACGTTTTTCTTTCCTACATTTTGAATTTCTGTAATTTTTTATTGAAAATAGAAACTTTTGATAAGAAATAAGTGATAAACATATTTAAAGGTGTAAAGATATATATTTAGATATTTAGAATTAATCTGAAATTATACTGTTTTAAAACAGTGGTCAGGATCCATGACATCACCAGACATAGGCAAACTGGAATGATGATGTTTATAAACCCCATCTTATAAAGTTGTTGGGCAGACAACCATAGCTCTTGTGGTTTAGAGAAATAATTGATTATTTTGAAGAACACTCATCTTGTGTTAAATCCAGGCAGCACTTAAGACTTAGCAAAGCTTTCTAATGGACAATGATGGTGTRCATACACATTATGAGATATTGGGCAGTATGAAAACTGACCTGGTATGTTTACAAATCTCTACAGTGAGTTTAGTTCAGGCTTAATTTCCTTATGACCTTAGAAGAATGCAGATATTCAGTGAGCACTTAATAATGGTGATTTGGTCAGAGTAAAACAGTTTTCATGTCAAAGAAACACATGAAAGATGTCTGACATTCCATACAGATGATATCACACTGAAGTTGTATCTGAGATCTTGGTTGGGTTGAAGAAGACAAAAGACCCGCCCCCCCCACATCTATTCCAATGAAGACAAAGATGACTTTTGAAAATGATACAAGTCAAATGTCTTTTGGTAGTGAGTTGGGGTAAGGAAAAAGACACTTGATATTAGCTAGTAATGTAAAGGAATGCCAGAAGTAGAAATGTGATGAAAAACATATGAAAGGGTCTTGAGTCATTGATATGAACCTATGTTCTAGTTTAGGCTTATTAAATAAGTGAGAAACACTGTGTCTTATTTCTTGCTGTGAAATATGGTAAGGAAACCCAATGGTAGGTGCTGTTCTGAAAGAAGCAAAGCTATCCAATTGCCTCTCAACAAAGCCATCAATTGGCTAAATGAAAGTGTTACTGATCACTGACTGCCATTTTGAATGAACATACTTCCTGATCCACTAAGATTTTAGTCAGTATGCTCATGCTCCCACCAACATGGATGAAGCTGCCACCTTGTCTTACCAATGTGATGAATGCTTATTTTCTCAAATTATGAGCTAAAATAAATCCTTCTTCTTAAAAAAAAACCCCTTGAATTAAAAATTAGGTTAGTTTTACCATATTTATTTCTTTTCTATATTTTCTATATTTGTTTTCTATATTTTTTTTTAGGTTTTCTTCTTTGCTTTGTGTTTTGTAAATTTAAAGAACTAGAGTACAGTGGTTTATAGCTGAAATCTCAGTACTTTGTAGGCCAAGGAGGGACAATCATAAGTTCGAGGCCAGATTGGGTTATAAAGCAGGTCCAAAGCAAGGCTGGGCCTTAGAGTGCAATGATGCCAAACAAATACATACATAAGTTACAAAATAGTTGGTTTGTATAGATTCCAGTCACCAATATCTCTGTAGAAAATAACTTTAGAATTATCAAATTTAAAAGTATCATGGTTCTCTGAATATACTTTCTCCTATATTGAACAGCTTACCATTTGAGGAGCTTGTTACAATATAGCCTTGTCTAGCTACTTATAGATAAGGGGGAGTGATCCCAAGTGAAGGTTGAATTTTTATCAGAAGCCAGTGCTTTTAGAAAAAAACACAGTTTGGGATTTACGAAAAATTCGTACTCATCAAAATTTTATTTTGAGAATTGAGATGGCTGGAAGAAATGTTATACTATCATACAGCTAGACAGACGTATTAAAGATTATACGACATAAAGGCCAAACAGTGTTCAAGAGGAAATATCCGAGCTTCTTCTGTCTAGACAGTAGTAGATAAAGACCTCAGTCGACTCCCTAGAGAATATCAGCTATAGGTTGTGGGAACAGAATGTGATGAGGGAATTCAATAGATAGGTAAGAGAAAAAATGTCACTGTGCCAAACTAAAAAGTTCATGAGAGTAAAGAATATCTTTATGAGTTTCAGTCACTTAAAGCAAGAACAAAAGCACCTGCAGCCTAAAGGAGACAGATGAGGGAGGAAGGTCGTTTGTTCCAGACTTACACTCCTGTGCCAGAGTGATGCATCCACATATTCAGATAGTTTTATGTTCCTGGCACAGGCAAATGCCACACATTTACACCAGCTTTGCCAAAGAGAGGTAGAGCTCATAATCAAATGTTCATCGGGAAATTAGGTCTATCACTTTCATGTGTAATTAATTGTCTGTAATGAGTCGCATGACGCCAAGCAAACAGTTGAAAATTTTTCTTTTGATCATTTGACTAGAGGAAGACAGCAATAAATATTAGAAGGAAAAATCTGGAAATGTAATAGGCCTGTGAAAACTGAGCTGCCAAATACCCCAGGCATAAAAATAAGCTACATGTAAACAAAGTCATAAGAAGTGGTTCTTGCTGATGCAAGAACAGACCAATTAATTCATCGGAGTAAAGCAATGACATTAGGAATTTTACTGTGAACAAACATGAGCCAAATTGTCTCATATAAAATATAGAAAATATGAGGTAAACAGTCAAATCAAGGTGGAGCATTCTTAAATTGTGGGGCTTTGACATGTGATCACATGGCTGTTCTTTCCCTTGCTTCATGGTTGCATTTTTCTTACTATTTTCCATTAAAATTACATAAATTATAAAATTATGGCTATTTCCCTTTTAGGAACTACAAACAATTAAGAACTGCTGAGAGAAKTGGGATTTACCTCTGCCAGGAAAGTACCCCCTGCTTGTTTACAATATAAATCGGTCAGCTCTGAAATCATACACGCACAAGGCACATTAAGCAGACTCTGCATATTGCAAATAGCTTTGGTAAGGTGAGTATGCTATGTGTAGAAATAACAATAAAAGGAAAAGGGCACATCTGTGAGAGAGAGGAAGAAGGACGTTCAAGAGGTTAGAGGAGGGAACATTGAAGGAGCTGGAGGAAGTGGAAGGAAGGAGGTAATACAATCCAATTTCAAATAAAATGTTTAAAATGCAAATGTAAAAAGATGTTTTTTGCAGAAAGGAATTACCAGTAAATCACTGTAACAATCTAAAAATTAAAGTGTCCACCATGATGGCTCAGACTGTGAAGGTGGCCACCGCAAAGCTCAGTGACCTGAGTTCAATTTCAGAATCTCGCATGGTGAAAGGAGAAAACAAACTCTCTCACAATGTCCTCTGCTGTACACAAATTATCTTTGGCATGCACACACACACACACACACACACACACACACACACACACATACTATATTCCTGTAGTATTCCTTTATCCACAGCCTTTCTCATTTGAAGTCATACTTATTCACAATCAACTGCAGTCAGATAATATTAAATAAAAATTTAAAAAGTAAGTTTGAAATATCCCACTGTTCATCCTTCCTCATACCAAAGCACAAGTCCTTCCCTCTACTTTCACACTCACTGGTATCCACCTCTTTCCAGTCCTTACTTGTCTTCAGTAAAAACTTAGTGATTCTCCCAAAAGTGAAATACAAGTGGTGCTTCTAATTAATAGTCCAAAGAAAAGCGAAAAGACTTTTTATTAAAACTTCAAATAAAAGTAAAATAAAATATATACACAGAAAGAGAAAGACATACCTAAGAGGCAAATCTACACAACTTTTGTTAGAGTATACTATTAAGAAATTTGTTTCCTTTAATAGTTTTCTTTTAATGATTAACATATAAATTCAACTTCACTATATGTACAGATTCAGGAAAGAAATAGTATATATAGTATTYGATATTGTTTTTAGCTCCAGGTATCCAATAGATAGTTTGACTTGGAGTTTATGGTGGTTTGAATGAAAACAGTCCCCATAGGTTCATAGGGAGTGGTATTATTTAAAAGAAATAGGACTTATAGCCTTGTTGGAGTATGTGTGGCTTTGGTGAAACCATATCACTATGGGTGGACTTTGACATTCCAGAAGCTCAAGCAAGGCCCACTCTCTTTTCCTGAAGCTTGCTGATCTGGATATAGAACTCTCAGCCCGACTCCAGCATCATGTCTGCCTGCATGCTGCAATGCTTTCCCCCATGATGATAATGGACTGAACCTCTGAAACTGTAAGTAAGCACCAATTAATTATTTTTTAATAAGAGTTGCTGTGGTGATTTTGTCTCTTCACATCAGTAGAACATTGACTAAAAAGAGTGTACTTTCCATAAGAAACTGATGACTATGTATATTTATATATGTCAGTATGAATATATGTATGTATTTTTATGTGCTATGTGTAACAAACATTGTTGTACTCTTCCAAGGATATACTTAGAAATTTATATGTTTTCTAAGAAAAGTCATTAATACTTCAGCCTAGGGTTAATTTTGATGACAAAGAAATTGCTACATTGAAGTAGTGTTCCCTTTATCAGTAAATATATTGGCATTAGATTCTGGAAAAACTCTAATCCATATAAAAACAGAAACATGTAATAAGACTATTGCCTCTAGATTATAACACCAATCTGTTAATTTAATTATAAATAGCACAAACAAGTTGTACAGACTCTTAAGAGTATATGTTAAGTTTTACTAGATATACTTGGAAAATTAATAAAGGAAGGGGTTTAGCTTAAGAAAGAATAAACCAGTTTATGAGCAAATATTAAAGATCACAAGCATTTTCACTAGAGTAAAGGTGGAGAAGCCAATTATCTTTTAGAACTTCAATATTCAGAAATGCAAATTAAGAAAACTTTCAAAAATTGAAACTATGCAAACCACCTCGGAAAAAGATCAGGTGCAGGGTGTGGACTCCCAAATTATTGTTGCAGAAAGCCTCCAGGTAGCTGCTATTAACTTCAAAGGGAGGAAATGAGAGTAGGAAGAAAAGAGATCTGGATTTAGAGTCTTGGAAGGTCTAAAAACGAAACTTGGGTGTGGTAACCAGAACAAGGCAAGGACCAAAAGCAAGCAGACCAAAAGCCAACTAATTTCGAATGAATCCCATTAAAGAAAAATATTGGGTCTGGATTAATAAAGTCTTACATTTTCTAGTTTGGAAATCCCCCTAGGCCAGCAAGTTTCCAAGCGCAGGGGCGGGCTTTAAATATTCCATGGATCTGAGTTGAGATTAGCCAGCAAGCAAAACACACACGCCACAAACGACCAAAGAAAATGATGAACATGTGGAAATTCATCGGAAGGCATTTTGGGGAAGTCTAAGGTGTTCCTTCAGGTTACCTTAGTACAGTGGTTACTATAGAACATCTACACCCTCAAGATAGAAAAATGTTCCATGTATTCTCACTGTTGTCTCATAATCCCAATGGACTAATATTTATAATTAATTTTGCCATGATGATAACTGCATGGAACTTGACTGTGTCCCTCTGTTGTTCACTGGTTCTGTATTATTGTTTGTCTGTGGAAATTGAGGAGGCTGAACAACTGTACCTCATGTTTTTAATTTGCTTGGCAAATAGGATACATATTATGTATATATTGTACTTATAAACATATGAAATATATATACATTATACAGTAATATACAAATGTAAGGAATGATACAAAGTCTCAAAAATAATAAGCTTTGAGTAGGATGTGATAAATATTTAGGATGATGCTTATTTCTATCTGAAAGATCGTGTGTGTATTCTATATTTGAGATGATTGTTGCATAATTCATTTCAAAGGGAGAACATGGAAAAGAATTGCTCTTATGTCCACATGCCAGTTAATTTTTGTTCTTACAACATTAAGAGTGTTTTTCTTGAAATGAAGATAGGTCAGAGCAGGATTATTGGATGAAGTTAGAGCTTGTTCCTGGTCTCTTGTCTCTAACTTCATATTCTAAAGCAATTAGCTGGAATCAGCAGAACTTCGTGGATGAAGGAGCCCCAAACTTTCACCTCAGGACTCAGAGAAAGGTAATGAGGGAAATAGCCTTATTTGTATAGACCTATTCAGCCATTTATATGTGAGAGACATACAGGAAGATGACGTAAACTGTCAAAAGAGACACATGTGATTAAAACAGTAATGTAAGTATAAGTAATATTAAAAAATATGAATCACGCTTGTTTGGCAATGGACTTCAGGATGCTAATAGAGCTTGCCTTGCCTGTTATGAGTAAAATCTTCTTAGTTGTATTTCTTTGTCATAAAATCTTATATATTATACAACTTGAAAAAGATTTACCAAATTCATTTCTTTCCATTACTTTCTTACTTCATATCTGAAATGCATCATTTGTTGTATTTTTAAACCTGTTCCTAGATTATTTTTAATTCTCTGTGCATATAGATATCAGCACTAGAATGTGTTGTCACAATCTGCCTTAGTGTCCCTGTTCATACTGTTTAACATACTTTCTTATTCTACCTTCTCACCCACATTTAACTGACATTATTTTCTGGAAATTTGTTTTTCTAAAATCAAAGGACAAGAAAACAAAGGAAAAAAGGAAAGAAAAAGAAAATGAAGCAAGTCACTTCTCATTCATTCCCTGTATCATCCTTATGTTTCTTTATGAAGAGTGAATGTATATAAAAACTGTTGAAGGATGATCTTTAGCTTAGAAATTTTAAGACTTAGCACTCAGTGGCCTCCTTCACCATCTGTTTCACCCTTTCCAATTTAAGCTTGTCTTCATTTAGTCCATGATGTTTCTTTCATAAGATTCACTCCATTTGGTCATATTTACTCAGTATAATTTTTATTTTTAACTAATTCAACTTCTACTTATTGGAAAACCTATGAGAGTTTATACTAGATTTATGAACTATGGAAGACTCTTGAGATGAGGTAAATTAAAACAGTAGATAGACATATGTACAAACTAATTGGTATAAAAACTGCTTAATAATAGATCAGAGGACAATGCCGAATGATTAGTTGGGATCATTTGTTTATATCATTCAAAATAAGAGAAGAGAAGAATGTTGTTTGAAATTCAGTCAAGTTCTTAAAATGTTTCTCAGTATTAGAGTGCTTTACAAAAAGTATCAAAAATAGATTTATTGTCTTAGCTTTATATTTATTACTGTGAAGAGGCACAATGACTTATGGAAGAAAGAATTTTGGGAGGATTATAGTTAAAGATGCTGAGTCCACAGTCATCAGGCAATGGTTATGGCAACCGACAGACAAGCATGGTCTTGGGGCAGGAGTTGAGAAATACATCTGATCCACAAGGTTAATAAAAAGAAACAGAATTTGAAATTGTATGAGCTTTGAAGCCTCAGAGTCTGTCCCCTATAACACACCTCTCCCAACAAGGCCTAAGCTCCTAGTCCTTCCCAAACAGTTTAACCAAGAAGGTACCACACATTCAAACATTTAAATATGAGAAACTAAGTGGTCTTTCCCATTCAAACTTTTGCATTATCCAAACAAACATTTGTGGAGCACAGTTATAAGCTATATAAAGTTATTGAACCAATTGAAATAACAGTGAGTCACAAGAGAAAAAAATCATGTCTTCATGTGGAGTAAGATAAGAGATGAATACAATGTAAGAAGTTAAAAGAATATAACAGACAAAGATGAAGGATGTCAAAAGCTATAAACAGTCAAGTTTTATGAATCTTAAAGTGATTAGATCGTAATTCTAATAACTACCAAAAACCCATAATAGATAACATGATGTAAGAGCAAAAGTTTAGGAGGAATAAATCACAGCTAAGGAGAGGCAATAATTTGCTTACTCCTTTTATTCAAAATAAGATGTAAACACATTGGTGCGTTAAAAGGATAGAAGTAGGTAACATGAATTCAGTTTATTACAAAAGAATCCATCAGGGCCATATTGGAAATTAGTCTTGGGAACTATCAGTTTAATCTTACAGATCAGCTAGAAGATATTTTCATTAATCTAGGAAAACAGTAGAGGCTTGAATGTTGATATGAAAGGAGCTGAAGAGCCAGGTCCAGCTATACTTTTAGGTGAGTCCTGCCATGTTAGTCACCTTTGTGGTTGCAGCTATCTAATGACACACTGAATGTGAGAATTATTCTATGATCTYTGATTATACAAAAGTATTTAACAAGAAAAACAAAACAAAATAAATCAAAATGATACACATGCCAAAGTTACTGAGCAAAGGACAGTGAAGCCTCAGCACTACACAAAGAAAATAACCACAGGCAAGTAGTAAATAACCAAGGTGTGAGAAATAGTCTTCTCAGTGAAAGAGCCCACCGAGTTATACAATAACGAAGATTCAGAAATAAAAACATATACAAGTAACAGTATGCAGACTAAATATGCTATATTTAGGGATAATAAATAAAAGAAAAGGCTATGAATTAGAATATAGGCATGAGTTTATGGGAAGTTTTGGAGGTGGGTAAAGGAAAGGAAGAAATGATGTAATTATAATTTCAAAAATAAAAGAAAAAGAGATAGATCAGTTTATTAAGATGACTAAAACGGGATGGGAAGATTATTTCCAAACAAATTAACTTTAGATTGCTTGTACACACACATTGAAATATCATGTACAAAATACATTTTAAAGACTTTAATTACAGGTTAAACTTTAAGAAGCTGATGAAATTACATAATAGGAGAATGTAGGTGGAGTAGAAATGATGTAAGAGATGGGATTTTTTGTGCACCTCAATGTTTAGAAAAGGATTAAGAGGTCAGGAAGTGGCATGCTTAATGAGACTGAGTATAAAGAGGAGGGAAATAAGTCCAGCGCTAGCTGGAAGGTTACATGAGGGCAACCGAAGTGCTCAGTTTGGTTACTTGGAAAATGTCATGACAGACTTCTACATTGATAGCAATTAATGAGAGAAGGGAAAGGAGAGAGAAAGAATGGAAAAAATAGATGGAAACGTTGGAGCAGTGTTTCTAATAAGGAAAAAATGAAAAGGTTTTGAAGATTAAATTAAGATTTGGATTTATATAGGACTATAAATAATTCATCACAGTAACAGCAAGGACATAAGTGCATTGTGTAAGTGAGTGGGTTACAAGCAGTGTAGTGCTTTTTGGTAAGGTCATCTGTAGACAAGATTTTTCAGATACATCTTAGGGTTGGCAGGCACATAATTAAGAAAATGGTCCCAAGGGAAAGATGGTGAGAAAGGAGGACAGAGAACATCCAAGCAAGTGCACACTGTTGGCAGAGTTCCTGAAACCACTTCAGGGTGATCCAACAGGGAAATGCTAGAGGGGAGATTTTACTTCAGAATTTCTAATGGTGTAAGCATAATGTGCCTGTTCTTTATACTGCTTTTATATTTTCTTTCTGTTGTTTCTATTGGCAAAATTGCATGGGCTTTTATTTCTTTTAGCAATGTTAGCAAAATACAAAGGTTAGCACTTAGTAGCTCTGTGGATAGCCAAAGGCAGAACACAAGCCATTCATTTGGCTTATGCTGATGCAGATGGTTCCAGAAGTAATATAGGGCTGATCTAGCAGATGAGATGGCAGCATCCCAGCCAATGAGGAGAAGCAGATCTCCTATGCTCCTGACAGATAACATTGGGCTCTGCCTCCCATGCCCATCCAGGGGCAGTATAAGACTTCAGGAAATGAATCCACCTGTACTCCTAATTGAAAGAGACTCACTTTCTTAACAGATATAATAACATCAACAGAAAAGGTGCTTAAGACAAATCCAGTGATCTGGGAAGGTACATAAAGAAAACCTGAAATTCTCAGATCACATAAATGCTTGTTATATTAACTAAAAAAATTTATGGGATCATAGCAAATAGATGCTAGAATGTGTTGTGGCCACACGACTTAGAGACTAAAGGCAGAGCAACTAGTTAGACACTGGGGGCTTAGTACTTGATCAAAACTTCAGAATACTTGATCAAAACTCAAGAGTGCCTTAATTATAAAACTGGCAAAGAAGAACTGTGGTAGGAAAAAAAGAAAAGAAATTGAAATTCTGTAGAGGAAGCAAACAGAAATTCTGGCAATGAAAGAATCGATCAAAAAGAAAAAAAGAAAGAAAAAACACAAGAGATTAGCACTGCAAAGACACATCAAACATTTTTACAAATACAAAATTTAAAGATGGAGTGAAGGTTGAGACTATGAGACATTTAGACAGATAAAAAGGAAAAAAGAATAAATTAGCTAATATTCTAGGAAATCTGAGATGCTTCCAAGAGAGTAAAACTAAGAACTTCTGTAACTATCATTGAGATGAAATAAAGGCTAAATGTTAGAAAATAATTTCAAAGAAATTATTGCAGAAAAATCCTAAACCTGGGTGAGAAATATGTATGAAAAATCACACACAGTAGATAAAGTTCATGATTAATATCTATAAGGAAGATATAGTGAATTCTGATCCAAGATTAACATACCCCAATCAAACTAAATCACTCATCAGCAACCCTAGAAGATCTAGAAGATTACAACTCTGGTGAGGCAGACATTAAAACCACCTATTGACCAATGGAACAATATGAAATTAAACACCTTCTGTGTAGAACACGACACCATCATTTTAGCAAAAAGATAGTCTACAGAATGGGCAAGAGATCTTTTCCAGCTATAAATCTGAAAGAACGTAGGATTTGATTATTCAAAGAACCACCAAAATTAAAAAATAAACAGTAAGAAAATAAACAGTTCAATTAAAATTTGAGACACAGAACAAATCAAAGAGTTTTCAATTTGCAGATGATATGATAGTATAATTAAGTGACCCAAAAAAACTCCACCAGAGTGCCAGGAGCCATTCTTGAATAGATCTCAAAACCTTCTTTCAGCCATTCCTAGCCTGCTTCTCCTACCCTAATTTGAGAAGGAAAAGTACTAGATTAAAGATTAGCCAAGTAAGCAAGATTGTCAGTACATGCAGAGCTCACCCGAGTGGGCTAGAACAAACGAAGCTCACCTGTGTTTGGGTTACCATAAGCAACCCCTTTCCACTTCACCTCCTCTTGATCAATTTCCTTGGTCAATTTCCAAGTTCCTATAGTAGATGCCAACCTTCCCTGAGATCCTGAGAGACAATTCTGAGAAACTGTTCCTGAGAAATGATACTAGACCCCTGAGATTGTTCCCCTGAATACAATGACTTTCCCCCTTTCAACCCTTCCCACACCTGCATGTTCCCCTTTAAAAAACCTTGTGTAAAAATAAAATTTGACAGCTTGATCAGAATACTGCCTTGCTGTCCATATACGTGTCTCTTGTCTCTTACCTTCTCTTAGGTGGTCCGGGGACCCTGTTGACTGTCCTGCAAGTCAGAACACCAGAGAACTACAGCTGATAAATAACTTCAGCAAAGTGGCTGTTTATAAAATCAACTCAAGCAAATCAGTAGCCTTCCTATACTCAAAGGATAAACAGGCTGAGAAAGAAATATGGGAAATGACACGCTTCACAATAGCCACAAACAATATAAAGTATCTTGATGTGACTCTAACCAAACAAGTGAAAGATCTGTATGACAAGAACTTCAGGTCTCTGAAGAAGGAAATTGAAGAAGACCAAAGAAAATGGAAAAATATTCCATGCCTGTGGATTGGCATGATTAATAAAGTTAAAATGGCCATCTTGCCAAAAGCAATCTGCAGATTCAACACAATCCCCATCAAAATCCCAACCCAGTTCTTCATAGAGTTAGAAAGAGCAATTCTCAAATTCATCTGGAATGACAAAAACCCAGGATAGTTAAAACTATTCTCAACAGTAAAAGAACTTCTGGGGTAATCAGTATCCCAGACCTCAAGCAATACGACAGAGCAATAGTGTTAAAAACTGCATGGTATTGGTACAGTGACAGACAGGTGTGTCAATGGATTAGGATTGAAGACCCAGAAATGAACTCACACACTTATGGTCACTTGATCTTCGACAAAGGAGCTGAAAACATCCAGTGAAAAAAAGATAGCCTTTTCAACAAATGGTGCAGGTTCAATTGGAGGTCAGCATGCAGAAGAATGCAAATTGATCCACTCTTATCTCCTTGTACTAAGCTCAACTCCAAGTGGATCAAGGACCTCCACATAAAACCAGACACACTGAAACTAATAGAAAAGAAACTGGAGAA
>BDUI01006106.1:5928-16852 GCA_002335545.1 Apodemus speciosus
CACTTATTTTTATTTTCAGTTTCTCTTATGTTCAGGGACTGATTCCGTTAGAAATTTGAAATTCTTCCCCAATGGAGGAGCTAGAGAAAAGACCCAAGGAGCTGAAGGGGTTTGCAGCGCCATAGGAGGAACAACAATATGAGCCACCTAGTACTCCCAGAGGTCCCAGGGACAAAACCATCAACCAAAGAGTACACATGGAGTTACCCATGGCTACAGATGGATAGGCAGCAGAGGATGGCCTTGTTGGACATCAAAGGGAGGAAAGGTCCTTGGTCCTGGAAAGGCTTGATGCCATAGTGTAGGGGAATACCAGGACAGGGAAGCGGGTGAGGGTTGATTGGGGAACAGGGGGAAGGGAGATGCTTATGGGATTTTCGGCATGGGGGCGGGGGGGGGGGGGGGGGGGGGTGGCGGTGGGCCATGAAAGGTGACAACATTTGAAATGTAAATAAAGAATATATCTTTAAAAAAAAAGAGAGAGAAATTCTTCAAATTTTAAAGGAAGCCCAAAAATGATGGACCATGTTTAGATTTATTGAACAAATATTTTTTTATTAGGACTGGGCAATAAGTATACTATTGTAATACATAGCCATGCCAGAATAATAAAATGGCATGTAGAAAACAACTATATACATTATGTGGTTTGTTAAAAATGCAAGGAGAATGCATTTCAGACTGTGATGCTTTGAAGACGATAGAAGTAAATTCTGAGTCAAGCAATAGGTGTGTTAATTTTATGTTATTTTTACAATTATATTGGTTACTATTAGTTGTATGTATGTGCATGTGTGCCTGTAGATATGTCCACACGCGCCAMGTGCATTGGTGCCTGTATAGAGCAGAGGACTCAGATCCACTGGACCTGGAGTTATAAGCACTTGTTAGGTGCTTGACGAGGTGCTGGGGACCAACTCATGACCTCTTCTAAGAGCAGCACATGTTCTTAACCACTGAGCCATCTCTCCAACTCCCTATTTCACATATTCGAAAGCATAAAGTTTGCTTCTTTGGTTTTGGGTCAAGATAGGTTAGTTAATGTTGTTGAGAAGAGATGAGAACCCCACTATCATCCCTGTGCACTCCTTGTATTTGCCAGTGATTCCAGCAACTSCATCTCTCAATTTCCACAAAAATATATGTGGCCCTCAATATATACATAATAAATTGTATTACATGTTCAATCTCATTGTGCACCTAATTATAGCCTCAGTAGAATTCGGAGTTTTGAAAGAATATAAAAATAAGATTAGACAGGTGTATTAAGATTAAGTCCAGGAGTATTTGCTATATTAATATGAAAGCCAAGGCACTGAAGTAAGGATGTGTGGACTGAAAGCAAAGGCACCCATGCTGAGGTAAGGATGTGTGCAGACTGAGCCTGTGTTTGGGGACAGAATTTATCCTGAAAGTCAGCATTTTGCCTATAGGGCATGCAACACACTTAAGACAAGAAATGGATACAAATTTGTCATTGAAAGAACGAGTGTCATTCAGGACATTATTCCATGAGGGGAACTCAGCAGATGAAGCTCCTCTAAGTAATCTACTTGTGAATAGTTATTTGTGGAAGGAACTGAATCGAAAGTCGAAGAGAGTTGCATTCTGATACATTGATGATGCTAAATTCTTATGCATGAACTAGTTCCCATGAGATGTTTGAATTTTTATACACCCCTTGCTCTTCATATTTTATTCCTCATTACAGGAATACAAAGTGGATGTTCACCAGTGATCTACTGGTGTTTTATTTTCTCCTTATCTAACAACGGTGACTAGAATGGCCTTCTAAATTTCACACATTTACCACCTGAGAGCTTATGCTTCCACTTCATGATTAGAAACATGGTTTGTGCATTTTGATGAAATATATAGTTAGAAGATGTGGTAAATTTTCGGCTAAAAGGCTCTATGAACAATACATATAGAGTATTAAATCATTTTCAATGACGGCTGCTGAATACATAGATGAAGTTCCAGAGCTTTGGAGGGACAGACAAGCTCGTTGAGTCCTGAGTCTTATGAGATGCCTGTGTGATTAAAATAGCTGTTTCCCAGAGGGAAAAGCCACTAATCGATCTGTCAGCTCTGTGAGGAACAACCACATCCTGCCTGGTAAAACATGCCCAATGAAACCATGGTGGCTCACTGGCATGCACGTACAATGTTGTGATTGGATTTAAAGCCCAGAACAATGAACACCTGGAAGAGTTTTCAGAACCAAGAACACAGACGAGTCATAGGCGAAGGTAAGAACCTACTAATATTATTTTGCTAATAAGATATAATTTTAAACCAATTCTGAACAACTTCTCATTAGATCCAAAGACTGTTATGTGTCTCAAACCTCATCAAAGACTCTATTTGCAGTAGATAATGATTAACACGAGAATCCTCAACAGGCCAAGGTACAGAGAATAGGTGACTGCTAAGTGTAATATGATTAAAAGAAGTGTTTTAAAATACCAATTAGCTAAGCCTCTAATGAATATTTCTCAGTTGTTAATTATGTATTTCCTTTGTTTTGAGTACGTGGTTTATTATAAGAAGATAATTTGAGGTATGTGTAATGCAACCAAGTCACTCTGCTGTTGCTATCAATGTTGCATGGTTTTTAGTAGCAGACATTCATCTGAGGGGTACCTTGGATACTATCAACCTGGTATATCTAGTCTTTGTTCCAGTATCTAGAAGCATATTGGTAAGGAGATTTTTTCAATTGTACATGTAGTGCTAACTCCTAGAAGGTACAACTGTCAAGAAACAAATAACATACCATAAACATATATAAGTAAGTGATATATTCTCAGTCTCCACACACCTACAAAAAATGGCAAAGGTAGGGAAAAGTAAATTCGTGATGTAAATTAAAATGAGTGAAATTCCCAAAGAGACAAATGGATTTTATTCTTTATCTTTACACCAAAAATATTTTATTTGATTCATCCTTTATGAATTTCTTCTGTGCTGCTTTTGACATTAAAATATTCCCAACTTTTTGAAAAACACAAATATATCCATAGAATAGATCCTATTTAAAAAAAAAAAAAAACAACTACAGATAACAATGGGGAGAATCATGGCAAGACTTAACTATCAGCTTCATAACTGTATATAATGTGGATGTTAAAGTTTAATTCAATTAAACAATTAAATTAAGTTATCCTAAAGATATTTCCAATATGGCAAATACTCTCCAAAATATTTCAGTATCAGGAAAAGCAAACCAATCAACATTACTTTTATATTGAAATTAAGGAAAGAGGAAGGTCCCGGCCACATCACTTGTTTGAGAGATTGTGAAAACAATATACACATACATACATTCATACATACATATATACATACACACATATAAACACAGTATATATTACATATACTGCTAAATATATATACCATATATATTACCATGTAATATATACTAACATAAACTAATTATATATGTAATATATAATATATCATAWATACTAATATATTTAATAAATTATATATAGTATATACTGATATACATACTTATATATGTATACTATATATAAACTAATATATACTAATATATTATTATATACTATATAACACATAATTAGTGTCTTAGTAAAAGTTTCTATTCCTGCACAAACATCATGACCAAGAAGCAAGTTGGGGAGGAAAGGGTTTATTTCGCTTATACTTCCAAATTGCTGTTCATCACCAAAGGAAGTCAGGACTGGAACTCAAGCAGGTCAGAAATCAGGAGCTGATGCAGAAGCCATGGAGGGATGTTACTTACTGGCTTGCTTTACCTGGCTTGCTCTGCTTGCTTTCTTATAGAACCCAGGACTACCTGCCCAGGGATGGCACCACCCACAATGGGCCCTCCTACCCTTGGTCACCAATTGAAAAAATGCCTTACAGCTGTATCTCATGGAGGCATTTCCTCAAGGGAGGCTCCTTTCTCTGTTATAATTCCAGCTTGTGTCAAGTTGACACACAAAACCAGCCAGTACAATTAGTATAACACATATAGTATAAATAGTAATATATATATGTAGTATAACATATGTAGTATGTATGTATATACATACATAATTTTATATAACTATATAATTTATATGTATACCTAAATGTACATATATAAAGATACATATGACATGTATATATATACGTGTATATGTATATGCATATATGTATGCATATATGTATGTATATACTAGAATTTTGTATCCACTTCCGTATAATTTCTGTCCTTGATTTTGAATACCCAATGGTGAGTTGCAGGTAATGGTCAGCACACTGTGAGCACTGACATTGCGGACTTTGTCTACTTGTAGCATTTTAGTACACAGCCTGAGACACCAGCACACAACCTGTATGAAAATCTCCTTGTGCCCACCTGCTTTCTCCAAAAAGAACCACAGCACTAGGGGAACAGCTTCATTTCCAGGGAAGGGAGCCTGAGAGGGCATGGTAATCAGGAGGAGACAAATGGAAACATTGAAGAATCACAGTCAAAGGAAGGCAGCGAGGAGTCTCTTCCTGGCCCTGCTGGTGTGAGGATAAAAGTGAGCTACAGCAGACTCCTGAGCTCACCTGCTGGTCTCCTACCTTTGGGAAGGTCTCCCTATACTCATAGGCTTTGTAGGCTAATTAGAAAAGTAGCCTCAATTCTAAGTAACAATCCTTAGAAAATCATTCCATGAAATTTCTCAGTCTGAGGAGGAACCTATTATCTGAATTTAGACTGTCTAGGTATCAAAGTTCTGTCCATTCTTATCTGTGGGACATCAAGGCACCCCACTAGCGTCACACACTCATGTCTCCTATAGAAGGATAATAGAGGGTGCTGGCCTCAAGCCCTGGAAGCCCTGAGATCCTTCCCCCGTGACCAGGGCACAGTCCATCCAGACTTGGAGATTCACACTTTTCTCAGAATGAAGGCAGGACACAGACACCAGTCTGACCAACAGGGAAATAAGTGTCATTATTTGCTATCAAAATCTTCTGGAATAAATTGCACAAAACAGACTTAGAAAATAATTAACGGTAGAAAAGATTTTTTTTTCTCATCAGCCACGATTTCATAATTATATATCTGAAAATCTTCATATAATCACTACCAATTGTTCCTAGTGATAAATCTAGCACAATTTTTTTTATAATATGATAGTAAACATTCTCCGTCCAGCTGTGGGAATCAGACTCACATAGCCACTAATGGCTTCATATAAGGAAAGCAAGCCATTTAAAACTTTCTCTGCCAACTATAGCACAGCAACTGGTTATGCTTTCTATCTCAGTACTGAGTGGCTAAAATTAACCTTAAATCTCCTTTCATATCTCATCATGGGGTGGAAAAGAAATGACTGTAGATGAGTAGTGTTTATTTGTTGTTTTGTTGTTGTTGTTGTTTGTTGTCCTATTTCAAGATGCTAAAACAGGGTTATGACAGGTAGGCAGATGATTTTGCCAACAGAGATAACTAATGCCAGAACAGAGTGTCTGTTAGAGCTTATATTGCCATGACAAAGGCCATACTCAAATATAATTTGGTAAGGGAACCGTTAATTTCAGCTTACAGTCCAGATAACACTTCATCACTGTGGGACAGTAGGGTAGGAACTCAAATTAGGAACCCAGAAGCAGGAATTGAGGCAGAGCTTTGGATGAAGCATAAGGGTATTTATTACCTTGTTCCCCATGGCTTCCTCCAATTGCTCGACTTAGGATTAGCTCCATGGGGGAGGCACTGTACTGAACTTCTATGGGTGGCTTGCCCTACCAATCATTCATCAAGATAGTACCCAGCCAACTTGCCTACACGCTAGTTGTGTAGAGGCATTTTCTCAATTGATTCCCTCTTCCCAGGTCTCTCTACGTTTGAGTCAAGTTGACAAAAGAAACCTAACCAGTACACAGTGAGAGCATAAGATTCCACCTACCACAGTCACTCTCTGCTTTAGATGCATAACTTCTCTGAATATTTGTTCTTTGTCTCCCTAATATGTCTATAACAAGGGAGGGAAAAGGAGAAGGCTTTAGGACCACTTAGCTGTGTGGCTGTGGTACATTTTCCACTGGATAAGTGATGGTGGTACATTGGACATGTTCCATTTGCTTGAGCTACAGATTCTTTTCTTCATATTAGGGGAATTTTGATTGCAACATATGTTAAAAACAAGCAAGCAAACAAAGAGCTCTTTCCAGCCAACAAATAATGACTATTATCTTTCATTCTTACCTGGCAAGACATTGATGAATGTTCCCATTGCCCTTCTCATACTCAAATTAAAGAGCAGAGTGAATTTCATCCACATCTTGGTGGGTGGTACAAATAAGGAGAGAGAGTGACTGAAAGCAAGCAGCACCACCACAGTGAAATGAACATGACAGTAAGTCCTGGGTTGGGAAGTTATTCCATCACCAAAGAACAGACTCACATTTTCTGTGAGAGTGAAATGCCAGTTGTGATGAGTGTTCAGAGCAAAGTGCTACTCAATCTATACTTGTATCTACATCTAGATCTATACCTAGGTGTATATATCTATATAGATCTAGATATAGATGTATAGATCTAGGTACAGGTACAGGTACAGGTACAGGTACAGGTACAGATACAGATACAGATACAGATACAGATACAGATATAGATAGATATAGATACTTAACTGAAGCTAATATGTGTGTATTCCCTGATGTACAAATACACACCTCACAGCTGTCAGTTCAGACTCCACAAGCTTATAAGCCGGAAGGTAAGTTTTGTTCTCCCTTATAGTCTTTGCCTATATTGGCTGAGCTTGTTATTGTCACTGCAAAATAAAATTATAGTATAAAGAAGAGTAAAATGTGAAAAAAGGAAGCAGAACAAAATGTAAGTGCTAGACAAAAATCACTTCAGCATAAGCATGGGGGTCTGGACTCATGGCTGTTCTCAGCGGTTTAAACAATAGAGCTAATTTGTCACAAGACTGAGTGGCATATCCCACACATCACCAATAAAATAGCAGTCTCTCTGCCAGGGTGCACAGTGGCAATGCCAGCCTATTTACTCTGAGTGCATCCCACCCAGTGAAGGGTCATTACTACTGATGCATATGTGACAGTTACCTTTTTGGAGAACATGGTTAGCCTGGTTCTTATCATGACATTGTTCTACTTCTTGTAACAAGACATCAATGTCCCCAGTGTATTGATTTTATTGGATTCAATATATGTCAAGGAAGTAATTTCACACTCTAAAATTAAAGAGAAAAGCAAAGTGGAACCAGGGAACACTGCCCTCCCCCCAACCCCCGCTCTGTATCTCATCTTTAATTTGAGATTCATAAAATTACAACATCTTCAGCTTCAAATTGCATCCACTGTTATTATATTTTTTAAAATATTTTAATTTAAAATGCTAAGCCTAAATCTTAGGGTTAGAAAAAGTAAGAGAAGTAATGTCTGCCCATTTTACATAACTCTGAACCATAAAAAAAATAGATCTGTCAGAATCGTACATCCTTCTACCTAAAAATACGAAAGAAGTATAACTCATCCCAACTTCAATATTCATGTGGCATTGATCTATCAATGGTAGATATTTGCCATTTCTCATTTAATCTTGTCTAAGTTCAATGATATGACGGTAAGTGAAATATCTCAGACTGAAAAGATATCTATCTTATAGGATGGAAAAATAACTTCATAATCATTCCTCCTAAATTTCCAATGGTGTAAAGCACACCGAGGAGGGTGAAGAAATGAAGTAGGCATATGCCTCAACATCAACCAGGAAGCTGAGGCAGGAGCATTACTGCAACTTCCATATCAGTCTGGGCTACTCAGTGAGGTACTTCCTTAAAGACAAAATAAGACAGTAAGAAATATGATGGGAAAGGTCTCTCATCATCTACTGTAGTCAATGCAGACTATAACGCTTAGACCCCTTGATGCGAGGATACACTGAAGATGAAGGTGAACCCCAACCAACGGATAGGCGGAGAATATTTTCTTTTGCATCTCTGATCAACACAACCACTCTCAGCCTTGACCATTTTCTCCACAACACTTTAGACACTGTGGCTCATTAGAAAGTCAATGAGGAACCCAGATGTGGTAGCACAGACCTGGGATCCTATTCTGGAGAGACTGTCCATTCAGTTCCATCCTGCAGAATGTAATCTTTTCTCAATCAAAACAAATAAACACTATAGCAGGACAGGGATAAAGTAAGGTAGATGAAAGTCCTGTTTTGAAATTGTTTTAATAATAATAATAACCACCATCTATTAAATGTTTTATAATAATCATAATCTATTGCAGTTTCTATTGTCACACAAGAAAGCAGAAATTAATATCAATCCTTCYGAATCTTAAGAGAAATCCAGTGTATTGGATAGGGAAAAAGGTACCATAATTAAATAAACTGCAGGAAAATATTAGCTACCCAATCCAGGTCTTGTCATTAGTCATATTCCATAGTTTCTGGTTTGGTTCACTGGCCAGAACCAACTTAGCAGGAAAGGTACTAATTTCATCTTGCAAGTTATAGACCACCATTAAGAAAAGTCAGGCAGAATTTCAAGGCAGCAACCTAGAGGCAAGAACTCAGAGACCTGGTGGTACACTGGGTTTATAAGTATATTCTATCATTCCTAGCACTCAAATGTATTTCTCTCATCTTTTCTCTTGAGCAGAGATATAAAATACTATCCCAAAGAGGATGCTGGCTCTAACCCTTTGAACATTATAGTTATATGTTATCACCATAAACATTTATGAACATGATTGTATTTCTTTGTGTAAGGAACTTTCGTTTGAGAAATTAAGGGCTCAGCTGACAGAGTTTCCAAACACATTATCAAATATGTGAAGGCCTACACTGAGGCATTTTTCACGTTTCCTTTCATCTCTGATGCAAGGAGTCAATTAGCTGACCTCTTGGCTATTTTGTGGAGGGGAGCAACAGTTCTGACCACAGTAGATCACTTACAAACTGTTGAGAAATGTCAAATCCTAGGACAGTCCTGGGATGTGAGAAGGTAAGCTTTTCCAAAAAAAAAAAAAAACTAGGTCATGAGAGTGTCTTAATCTAATCCTCAGAACACCAGACAGGCTTGACTTTTAAAAAATGAAAACAGGGCTCCCTTTTCCCCTATGGGAAAGGACGAGATAGAATCCCTGATTGGTACAAAATTATATTTCCAGCACGGTGCTGCGTGCATGTCTTGGGTACAGCCTGTGCTCCCTTTTAACATTCCATTTGAAAGTAATAAGCACTCCTAATACAGTAGATTAACTGATTTACTCTCTAAATATGCCCAGATTTACTTTCTAAATATATTCAGATTACATTAAGTCGGTTAATCTCAACGAGCCCCCACATCTGATAACAGTATAACATACAACCTTTTACACAGAAGGAATACTGACAAAGGGACCAAACTCTGCCACTCCAAGGTCAAAAGCAAGCCTCCTTCAAGTATTAAGCCACCAAGGACTTAAACCTGTTAAAAAACAGAATAAAGAAATCAAAGGCTAGTAGCTCTGGGATTTCTCAGGCAGCAGAGAATCCAGGGTCAGAGCTGTAATTAAATCCTGCAAGGTTACTCAGATCACTGGGACTCTCCATACAAGGCTGCGTGAGTGGGGCGGGTGCCTGTTCTCTCCGAATTTGCTTTGGAGATACAGCTCTGGCTGAAAGGGGACAGCAATTGATTAGATTCTTCTAGTACTCTTTCTACTTTAGTTAAAATTCAGCAAATAACACACACTTCCGAATAAAGGAATTCTCTGAGCTTAAATGTAAGTGCATTAATGAACAGGAGTCCATATAGGTACATACTAAATAAAAGGATGGAGAATTTTCAAGTCTTGGTTTGTTTGAGAATCACACAAGACAATGCATGCAGAATATACAGCATATTTTCCACATCTTCAATTATCAGAGATAATCTCCCTCCGGGCCTTTCCTTGTCAGTTTATCCGGAAAATAACTCAGAACAGAACTGGAAAGGATACAAAATATTTTTTGGTAATGCACAAGATTATTAAGAATATTGTTTTGTAAAGTTAGGGAATGCTGAATTATAAAGACAATATCCTTTGGTATAGGATGGCTGGCAGCAGGTACTTATTGATCATTGGTCCTATGTGGAGTCTTATGTGATCAGAAACGTTGAGGGAAAGTCACAATCCTGTGATCAGCTCTGTGAAGAAAGCAGCGGACTCTAGGTCCTATCATGAAGAAGCCTTTAGTAAGTAGAGCCCTCTTCGTCTCCTGAGGCTTTCACACCCTAAAGTGCAGCGCTTGCCATGAATATGTAGTGTTCTCAGAGCCTGGCATGCCTCCTGCAAATTGGAAGGAAACAAACAAACAAACAAACAAAAAAATAGATGCAGCAATAAAATGGCCCCACACTTAGTAGCTCTTCAGGGTAATTTGTAACCTTTCATTTCCTTCCATTGGCAGGTATACCGGCACTGTTCCTTCCTTTCTCATGGCAAAAGTCACCAGGAATAGGACAATAGGACAGAGGAGATTCTCTTCCATGGGTGTGCATTGCAGAGCTCGGGCTTCACGGCTGTAATTCAAATGTATGTTGTCTCTCAGGAAAATTGGATGCTATTACCAAGCATGAAAGCCTTGATAATAGAACTTGAGAATAATGAATGCATAATATATCATGTATATTACAGACTTGCTTCCAGCAGAGGCATCTTTGAGTTTTACGAAGCAAAACTTATATGCCTTTTCTTATTTTTCTTTGGGTCCCCAGAACATATTAAGCAAAGTATAAACAGCAAAGCAACCCCCACCTCGCCACGTAATATGAATCCCCTCAGACACTTCAGCATTTCACCTTCGAAAATTATTACCTAGAAGATGAGTTGGGGTGGGACAAAAACTTCTGTTGATGGCCTTATGCTGTTTTCAGATTTCCCATCTTGGCTGTTGGCCTTT
>BDUI01006107.1:63007-73730 GCA_002335545.1 Apodemus speciosus
AGAGAGAGAGAGAGAGAGAGAGAGAGAGAGAGAGCCAGAGAGAGCCAGAGAGGGAGAGAGAACAAGAGAACACAGAAGCCAGAGGTGAATGCTCACAGTGACAGATGACAGCTGGCCCGGAGCAGCAGGAGCTAACACAAGGGCAGTGCTGTGCATAGGGGACYCAGTCAATGAATGTTCTGAGTCAAACCAAGACTAGCAAGTAGGAAATGGCAGTGGAGGAAACGCTAGCCACGCCCACTCTTTCTATATTAACCGGTGGTGACTAGAACCTGCAATGTATTCCTACTTACCCACTATGTCTACCACCATCAACTCCCCAAAGTCTCCTTAGAAAAGTTATCTGATGACTTTAAGGGGCAGAGAGGAGGTAATGAAAGTAAAATTATATGAAGGTATTTTTTCTTAAAACATATAGAAAAAAATTAGAAATGGATGAAGGTGAATTTCACAAAACCCCATCCCAATGGGTATGGCAAAATATAACTTTAGAATTCTACTGACTTACTGTCAGATTTATACTGTTTACCCACAGGAGGTATTAATCAATTCAAAGTGAGACCTGAAGCTGAGAGTGCTTAAATGATACTTAGACAGAGCCTGTCCCACTGACCTAGAGTCTGGTCCYTGTCCCCTAGTTCAGAGCAACATCTAAGAGACTGAAATGTCCAACTCAGAGGATGAGATGGAAAAAGAAAAATGAGGTCCCATGGGAGGGAGAAAGGATATGTCTCGGGAAGCAGTAAAGTACTATCCCAACCTTTTCAGGGTTTGAAATTGTTTGTCTAGTTCCTGGTAGACTCTGAGGAAATCCTATTTCAGCCATCCTTGTACACAGGAGATCTACAAAAGAGAACTCAGCAAACTGAGCTGGGCAGCGAGTGCCAGCCTGGGCATCTCAGTAGAGGCCACCCAGCCTCCCAAGGTGCAAATGGAAGGTCCTGGAAGCACTGTTTCCTACAGCCTTCTCTGATCTAAGTTATCCCTGCTCTTCAAGCACACCTTGCTTCCTTTCTTTTATAAACAAATCCCCTGAAGGCTTAGAAAAGGAGCCGTGGATGGTTGTGGTGCAAATACTAAGAAAGTTTCCTGGGCAAGACTTTAACACTGGACGACATGCATGAGGATTTAAGTTAACCATGTCCCCCGAGAAGCCAACAGAACTGTGTCCTGCACCTCCRTACCGGGAAGTTTTCAGRCTTCACTCTTAGCTTAAATGAGGCCGTTGTGCTAAAGAAGAAAATGTACTGCTAATCCATGGCTGAGTTTTTAAGAAAATGGAATTAACTATGTCAGTGAGGGCTTTTTTCAGGTCAAAAAACAAGGGTCTCCAGCAAAAACCTTAAATACTCTCCAGTCTACTTACAAGATCATTTAACTGAACAAATATATCAACTTCTCCAGAAGAACAGGAAAAAGTTCATCAAACAAAGCTTTCCAATTGGACTGTATTCATATATAACTATCTATATATGTATATATAATGATATACTTGTGTATATATATATTTCATTAAACACTTTGTCTCTATAAGAAACAGTTTTTTGAAAACTTCACCATATAAATAGATATATAGACAGTTTCATAAATCCACACTACTCAACTGCATTTCAAAATACCAAGTGATAGTTACACAAAATCCCAATGGAAATATCTGAAGAAACTAAAAACGCCCCTCAAATTAAAAGTGCACATGCACACACAAACACAATTCCTAATGCAAATTAGCTTGACAATGAGATGACTGCTTCAGTCTATAAAGTGGTAATTAACCCTCTTACACTTTCTTCCTAGAGCACGAAACAAGCTCAAATCTCTTTGGTCCATTCATTCACATATTCAATGTGTCAAGTTAATTTTTAGTTAGTTTTAGATTTGAACGATGGGCTCCGTGTTACTTCAACATAACTTTCTTAGATCATAAAATAACCATGTTAAAATCAATATTTGTTCTGTACACAAGACAATGTCAGTGACAGTAAGCCTCATGCTGGTACACAAAGCTCTGAGTTGCCAACAAGAGCAAAGCCAACCTAACAGGAGAGGAGAACAAGGGTCATCTGGAGAAGACGCTTACGTTTAMGTTTAGAAAACAGCAAGAATACAAAGAATTCGTGGGAAGAAGAGCAGGCCTGGGCACAGCAAGAGTCAATTTCAGATTTGTTCTCGGGCATCTCTAAGAATACAGGCTTGCTTGTTGKTTGGTTTTGGTTGTTACATTTCCAAGCCACATTAAGTAGGTCTACGTTGGCTGGTGCACTGGCAAAAGCAGCTCCTCCAAAAACTGATAGTAGATTCTTCTTGTTAGAGAGAAGGGGGCATGGGTAATAAAAGTCTCCAACCAAATTAAGTTAAGGAGCCCAAGGTGCTACGCTATTCTTTAGATTACCTATAAATTCATAATTTCTCCAATAGATCTTCCCTTAAGTTAGCACATTTGTAATTACAACTGGTTAACACACACACACACACACACACACACACACACACACACACACACTTCAGTTCAACCAGCATCTGTACTTTCCCAATGTCTTGTATTTGTAATAAACAACTGTGTGTTTTTCTAAACCTCCTAAAAGGTTTTATCAAAAAGTACATTTCCACTGTTAGTGAATGTGATCTGAGACTCTATTTGACTTAGGTAATAACTTAGAAATACAAACTTAAGTCACACCATAACATCCCCCTTAGATAAAGGTTCTGCGCTGTCTTGATATACTCAGACTAACTGCCAACTTGAAAACAATTCACTCCGTCCCCCAGTCTTCCCAAGTGTAATTCCCACCCTGCCACATACACTGAGGGAGACAGTTTACTACTCTTCCAATGTAAGGTACTTATTATTTTTCTATAAATGAAGGGTTCTTAATCCCAGAGCCTAATTTAGGCCACTCTCTCAGCAGTTAGTACTCCAGAATCCACGACGTCCAAGACACGTACATAGTACACAGTACACACAATTCCACTGCAATGAATTAGAAGGTTGTGTTCTGTGAGAAAGGAGGCAAAACACCTTAGAAGGGTTGAAGAAGGCAACATGCATTTCAGACTTTTCCTTACAAAATTTATAAGAAAACTGTAAATTATATTTTTATGACACACAAGTGACAATGTGTCTGACTCATAGATGTTTGATCCATAAAATAGAGAATTATATATGAGGGAACTCTGAAGGTGTTACTGGGAAGAATGCACCCTACAAGTCTGTCTGAGTCCGCAGCAGCTCAGCTAGCCCTCCGTTAAGGAGACTAGTGGCTTTCCCATTAATTAGATAACAACAGAGACATATTAAAGCCCAAGTCCCAGAGCACTCAGCGTTACAACAGGACCTTCCTCAGCACTGAAAACCCGCTACCAGACACTCAATGGGAGTTAACATGACGAGACAAAACCTGAATCCATGTCAAGTATATTCACAGCACTCACCTATGTCTACACTTGCAAACTGTCACATGATCAATGTTAACAGAAAGGAAAGTTTGGCACATAGATCAATTTCTCAAAACGTTCCTGTAACTTAACACAACACTGTTGAGAACGATGATTTCAACACCAATGTTAACCTGATTGGCAGCTAAACAAGGTGCTTTTTCTTGCAGCTTCACATAGTGTCTTGTGCACCTTGCCTGGGACGGAGGCACATAAGGTGCAGTGCAGTAGTGCAATCGCTTGGACGCCAGAGGGCAGGCTTTCCACACGGCTCAAGGTCTTCCCTAGGTTCTGACTTGCTGGGTCCCTGCTTGTACCATTTGTTTTCAGCTGGTTAACAATACATTTCTGGGGAATCTGTACACCCATTTCCTTAGGTAAGAAGACATTCCCTCAGAACTCAAAGTGTCGCGAGGATCCTTGAAAAGGAGATGATAAGTGTCAGTACAGTCTGCCCCACGCCCCACACCAAGGCTTCCAAGGGGGCCATGTTCTTCCCAGCCACTCTGTAGATGCCGGCCACTGCTGCACCTGTGAAGGAAGCAGAGCAGGGTCATCCAGGGCACCTGACACACGGCCACAAGTGCAAGTCACCTTTCAGTTCACCCGAACAGAATACCTCAGCACATCTTCACCTGATAGATTTACTTCTCCACGTGGCTGGTTAAACCTTACCAAACATCACAGAACCACCTGATTCAAGAATGGTGCGTCTGACTGAATGCTGTAGTACACACGCAGTTCACGCTCTCGTCGCTTTTAACGGRAGGATATTTTCAATAACAACTGCCACTTATGTTTTACTCCAGAATAAACTCTAATCCCATCCCCTTAAAATACAGACATTGAAAAGGATAGAAGGTACTGGCCCCAGTACTCTATGCACTAATTCTAGATAGCAGGAGGAACTATCAGTGTCTCAACTCAACTAAAGGTGCTGGTGGCATAGCCATCCTGTTCTTACCTCACACCATGCCATCAGTAACTAAAGAAGAAAATGCTAAAAATAAAGCCACAACTGTAAACTTGGAAACCAAGTGAATGGGTTCAGTATACTCCGAAAGAGAGGGCCTTAAAACCACAAGGAAGGAAGGAAGCGGGGAGACAGGAAGGGAGGTTAGAAGGAAAGGAAGGCTGGAGGGAGGCAGGAGAACAGAGAGGAGGAGGGGAGGGGGGGACAACAAAGGGAAAGTGGTAGAAAAGCAAAGGCAGAGGCAGGCACAGCGGGGGGCGGGCGCACCCCTCAATCAGGAAGCAGAGGCAGGTGGTTCTCAGTGAGTTCCAGGCCAGCCTTTCTCAAATAAGCATGGGTTAGTGAGATGGCTCAGTGGTTAAGAGCAATCACTGCTTTCTTAAGGGACCTGGGTTCACTTCCTAGCATCCACATGGTAGCTCACAACTATCTGTAATTCCAAGGGATCCAATGCCCTGTCTGGCCTCCATGGGCACCAGACACACAAATGGTACGCAGACACACATGCAGGTGAAATGCCTATACAAACAGCAGAGCCCTAKATGTCAGCAAGTGACCTCTGCACCCAGGGACAGCACTCTCAGATTGAGGAGCCCATGCCTGCCTTAACTTTCCTGACATGGTCAGACTAGTCTCAGCAAGAGTYTTACAAATTTTACTCTATTTTCTGCAATAATTTGCATTAAAAAGGAGGGAGGGTAAATGTTCCTTAAAATTCTGGTAGGAATGCCCTAAATGCTGTATTTGGGTCTGGAGATTGGGGGAACTCTTCTCTTCAGCATTTCAATGGTTTACAGTTCYATTAGTATTCCTCCTTAAGTCCATTTTGACATTTTACTAGCATGTAACTGTTCAATAAATATTACATTTTAAATTCTCTTTCTTTGACTACACTTCTGTTGTTTCTTCAGTCCCAGTMTGTACCTGACTTAATGCCTAATTAGCTTGTCTTCAGTCCACTCACCTCTTCATAGCACCAGGCCTCTGGAAATTCTTCCTAAACATAACTAACCAAGAGTCACAAGATTTCCTCACACCAATGCAACCAAAGCGTGACCATGAAATTTCATGTGTATGAGGAGTTTCAGGCTTGTGCAGAGCACACCGCTCCTACTGAGGAAACCGCCTCATCTCTGGTGAAAGGGGAGACGGGCTCCTTAAGTGGGCACGTCGAGCACCCTATCGTTCCAGAGCTCCCCAGGAAGTTCTACCAAAAGCATACTCAGGCTGTGGGGGAGTTAGCAGACACACCTGAAGTCATATGGAGAACAGCTGGCTGCACTAACTCTGAATTACCTAGGACACACTCACTATACCACAGCTCCTCCATGGCAAACTACCAAACCACAGAGGCCTAAGAACTATGGCCCTGCTGAGAAAATAGAAAAAGAAGAACAAATTAAGAGTGGAGGGAGAGCCGGACCCCTGGATGTCGGGAACACAGCACTCCCAGACTGATGAGTTACTGACAGGGTGCTTCAGTGGGTACTGGGGTGAAAACTGATTTACGGTGTAGGAGGAGAGCCCAACTAACACCGCAAACAAAGGTAGACTTAGGCCAGGGAGGAGTTACAGTCTGACTACCAGATGCCTGTTTCTGTGAATAGTTTTCTTTGGAACAAGTGATTTCCATTCCTTTTCCAACATCTATGCTTTGTGCTACAACAGTAGGCTCAAGTAACAGAGATCACTGCCTCCTGAGTCTAACACATTTACCATCTGTTCTTTTAAGAAGATTGCTCCTGACTCTTTGTGGTGGTTTGARACRGCCTGGCCCTCATAGACTCATAAGTCTGAATGCTTGGCCCATAGGGAATGGCACTATTAGGAGATGTAGCCGAGTTTAAAAGGTGTGGCTTTGTAGGAAGAAGTAAGTCACTGTGAGGGGTGTGGGGTTTTGAGGTCTCCTCTGCTTAAGCTCTGCCCAGTGTGGAATCCCAGGATCTTCCTAGGCCCCTGCAGAAGACAGTTTCCTCCTGCTGTCTTTGSATCCTCCAGCGCCAYTGCCTGCCTGSRTGCTGCCATGCTTCCCAACATGATGATAACGGACTGAACCTCTGAACCTGTAAGCCAGCCCCAATTAAATGTTGTCTTTATAGGTGTCTCTTCACAGCAAAATCCTACTCTAAATGAATTAAAGACTTTACTATAATAGGTAAAGCTCTAAAATAAAGGATATATATCAGAGTCTTTTTATTCTGGTATGAGACAAAATTTCTTAATGCTCCAAATTATAAACCCTAAGTGGGAAACAAACAAATAAACACACAAACCTGTGAGCTATATTATATTGCTATTTAAACATCTCTACTYGATAAACTCACTACATGAGGGAAACTGGTAAGAACCTGGGAAAAGTGATTTGCAAAACCCAAACCAGCCTGAGGCCTCTGTGAAAGCAYGAGAAGCGTCTGTCAGCCTGTGAGGCAGTAAGGAGATAGGTGCAGCCAAAGCAGAGCGCAGGATCAAGTCATGTGCAGAAGGGAAAGCTGTGAACAGTGAGTGAAGAAAGAGACGCTGAGACTCACCAGTACACAGAGAAATCCAATTAAATCAACCAAAAGATGCCTTCACTCTACATCTTTAGACTAGCTAAAATACTTATAAATGATTAGACAGCTAAAATGGAGCACAATATAGAAATAAACCCATTTTTTCTCTTTATTTGTAACAAGGTGTAGTGGCACACGCCTTTGATCCCAGCACCCAAGAAGCAGAAGCAGAGGCAGGCAAATCTTTGAGTTCCGGGCCAGCCTGGTCTACAGAGAGTGATACAGGACAGCCAGGGCTACACAGAGAAACCCTGTCTCAAGYACGTGCACACAGACACACACACATCCCCCACAAAGAAGCTCTTTACGTGTGTGACAGGGAGTAGGCTGTGCACACTCATATGTAGAGGTGTGAGAAGGGTGCTGGGCGTCCTGGTCCTGGGTGTCCTCTCCTGTCACCCTCCCTCACTCCCGAGACAGCAAACCTCACTGAACTGGAAGCTCACCTCTCTGCAGCTAGGCTGTCCAATACTCGACTCCCGCCCTAGTGCTGGGCTACAGGCTTGCATGGCTACACCTAGGGTATTGCATGGAGCTGGGGCACCGACTCAGGGCCTCACATTTACACATTTACACAGCAAGTACTCACACACACTGAGTTACCTCCCCAGCACCACTTCAACCCACCCCTTTTCTGATTAAATCAAACTGGGCAGTATCAAGACAAACCAAAATGAGAAGAAAACACACACACACACACACACACACACCCCGACAACACATCACTTGTTCTTGGAAACAAAATATAAGTAACAACGCAATGGATATGTGCCAATAGTCATCCCACCGGCGTCGTGCTGAGAAGGATATTTAACAACTCCTGAGTTCAGTGTAGCCACCAACAAGCTACATTAAGAAAAGGCATACAGGGGCTGCAGTGATAGCTCAGGGGCTAAAAGCATTGAACACTCCTCCAAAGCACCTGGGTTTGCCTCTCTGCCCTACATGGTGGCTCACAACCATCTGTAAATCCAGTTCGAGGGAATGTGATGTTCTCTTCTAGCCTCTGACAGCACTGCATGAATGTGGGACACAGACATACATGCAGGTAAAACACCCATATGCATAAAATAAAAATGGAAACGACTTCTTAAAAATAAAGAGGAAGAAAAGACACACAGCTCAATATTTGAGATAGTGTTCTTACTTTATCTTTGCAAAATCAAAAAATTACTAACAAAACATTTCTGTATGTTCTTGCTAACCCAAGAACCAAATTTTTANGCAGAGTAGGGCCAAGTTCAGTGTCAGGGGAACAAAACCAGGTGACAGGTTAGGAAAATCCACAAGACTGCACAGCAGAAAACTGTATGTTTCCTGAAGTTTTTGTCATGCTAAGTGGCTGTTGTCACAGGCAGATGAGCCCGCAGACTCTGTCTTCAGTGCCTGCCTTTCTTCCTCAGTAGGCAGGAGGCGTACTTAAAGCAGAGCCTCCTTTTGCTATAAAGCACTTTCAGACCGAACCAGCGATGCCCCTTGCCAATGCCATTCTCACAATCCACGCAGAGCAAACGCACACAGTGAAATGCGTTCTCTGTCTGGCAAGCAAATCATCTCACCTTTGCCTTCTAGGCTGTAAAGTGCTGAGGAGCAGTCTACGTGAAAGATATTGTTTCTTTTACAATAAGAACAGCACTTACCAAAGCAATATTTGCATATAAGATTATGTCCTTAAACAAAACAAGTCAACTTACTAGTAATCATGGCTCCAGTCACCGAAGCCAGAAACCCGACGCTGACAGCAATGATGGAGATCACTCTGCCCTGCCTGTGCCTCTGCAGCATCACAAACATCAGCACACCCGCAGCACCGTGGACGAACAGAGAGGAGAAGAGAGCCCAGAGGAAGATCCAGTACCACATCTCTGAAAGGGAGAGAACAGCGTTAGTCCTGCTGCAGGCGCGTGTTCAGAAGGCTGAGCSGGCRAACGGTGAGCGCCCATGGCTGGGAGAACCCTGGATGAGAGAGTGCACATGGAAGGCCTGGCCTGCTCTCTGGCCCACAGTAGGAAGGCAGCCKGCGACTATCATTMAAGCTAATTAAGGCTGGATGGAAGAACTGCTCCGTGATCTCACAAGGTGAAGGCCATGCTGCCGCCTCCTCTCCRTACCCCATTTAGAAAGCAATCCATCAGCGGGCCTCCTGTCACCGCAACCGTCACCCAGGACTTCCGCTGTGTGCTATGCTGTCTTCAACATGCTCCCAACGGACTGCTCACTGCTGACTTAACACGCCACAGAGCAAACCCCGTATGACTCTCTGGCCTTCGTTTCCTTTCTTCCAGGCCCCGCTGCTCTGCTCCATACACACTTCCCCTAGCGATCGCTGCTCTGGACTGGTGCGACTCCATCTCCCTGGCCGCATCCAAGAGGCAGCAGCTGCTCTGTGTGGGGCTGAACAGTCCCTTTCCCTGGGAGATTCTGACTGGAATGCACTGACTCTTCTCCATCTCTGGGTAACTGAAGTTAAACCTGATTCCTCACTACACAGTGCAGGCCACGGAACAGAGAGAAAGAAAGAGATCCACCAAGACTAATATTTCAGCAACTTCCAAGGCCTGTCACATTACTATCCTTATACAGAAGATAGCATCCCAGCTTCTCTGTAATTAAGCACCGGTTTCATGTGAACCAGCTCAGGAAAGTTTGCTTCTAACTGAAAAGCCAACTACCATGTTTAGCCACCCCTGAGAGAGTTCTCTTTGATAWACAAACACTATGAGGAAGGGTCTCCTCTGCTGTTTGTGTACTTGTACTTTCTGTCAAGTCATTATGAGGGGGACACTTTTTTTAAAGTAAGGACTATTTTTCCAAACATTATGGAGGAAATTTGTAGCCATGCAATTACCATAAAAAACAGTATGACAGTTCCTCAAAAATCCTAAGAATAGAACTACCATATGGTCCAATGCCATTTCTTGGTGTGTATCTGAGCTGGTTAGGTTTTACTGTCAACTTGACAAAACTCAGAGTCACCTGGGCAAAAGGACCTTCAACTGAAGAGCTGCTCAAATCACACTGGCTTGTGGCCTTGTCTGTGAGGGACTGTCTGGATTGATGACTGTTTTGAGTGGGCACAGTTATTCCTAGACGATATAAGAAATCTAGCTGGGGACTAGAGAGATAGCCCAGCTATCTCAAGTTCTCTTCCTAGCACCCAACATGGTAGCTCAAAACTGTCTTTAATACCAGTTCAGGGGATCCATGCCCCTTTCTGGCATCCATGGGCACCTGGTACACATAATACATGTGGCAAAATACTCACATACATAAAAGAAATGTAAGTAAACARTAAGAAAGCCAGCTGATCAGTCAGCATGCCAAAGTCAACGGGGGAAATCTTACAAGACCCCCAACACTAGATGAAGAGCTATAGGCAATTAATGACTGCTGAGAGAGGGAAAAAACCATTCTTCAGAGATTAACCTCGTAATTGGAATCCAACACTAAGTGGTCAGCTTGAAAAATATACACATAAGCAAAACTTAAGTAGACTCAGCACGTTCTGTTTATATGTGTATACATGCATATAATGAAAAAGAGAAGAACATCTTGGTAATTGGGAAAGAAGGGGGGAATGAAGGGAGGGAGGGAGGAGAGAGGGAGGGGAGGGGAGAATAGAAGGACTAAAGAAGAAAGGAAGCAAGCTAGCTAGCTAGTGTGTATTCCGCTTATGTCCTAAGAACTTCTATACGGCCAGAATAAAGAGTGATGGACTAATTCTTAGGCAGAGGAAATTTCAAGACAGCACAGCACCAAGTCTGTG
>BDUI01006109.1:29090-43925 GCA_002335545.1 Apodemus speciosus
GAATGTATGTGAATGTGTGTGTGACAGGGGAAAGAGAGAGAGACATAGAGACAGAGAGACAGAGAGACAGAGACAGAGACATAGACAGAGACAGAGACAGAGACAGAGACAGAGAGAGAGTTTTACCGACACAGAGTACAGTTAAGGCCAGGAGTCAGAAGATTAGGATAGTTTGCTAGAGTTAGTTTGAGGCCAACCAGAAGAGTTCAGTTAGAAGCAAAAAGAAGCCAGTTTGAATCAGTCAGCGTACAGAAGAGTTTGGCCAGCATAACTGTGTTGGACCAGCCAGCCAGAGTTTAGAAAGAGCTAGAAAGGGTGATGTTTACATTCCACTATGTTCATAGTGGCTTTATTTATAATATCCAAAAGCTGGAAAGAACCCAGATGTCCCTTAACAGAGGAATGGATACAGAAAATGTACATTTACACAATGGAGTACAACTCAGCTATTAAAAACAATGAATTCATGAAATTCTTAGGCAAATGGATGGGGCTAGAAACTATCATCCTGAGTGAGGTAACCCAATCACAAAAGAACACACATGGTATGCACTCGCTGATAAGTGGATATTAGCCCAAAAACTTGGAATACCCAAGATACAACTCACAGACCACATGAAGCTCAAGAAGGAAGACCAAAGTGTGCATACTTTGATCCTTCTTAGAAGGGGGAACAAAATACCCATGGCTCACAACCAACCAATAGACTGAGCATAGGGCCCTCAATACAGAAGCCAGAGAAAGGACCCAAGTTGCTGAAGAGGTTTTTAGTCCCATGGGAGGAACAATAATATGTACCAACCAGTACCCCCAGAGCTCCCAGGGACTAAAACACCAACCAGAGTACAAATGGAGGGACCCATGGCTCCAGCTACATATGTAGCAGAGGACAGCCTTTTCAGACATCAGTGAGAGGAGAGGCCATTCGTCCTGTGAAGGTTTGATGCCCCAGTGTAGGGGAATTCCAGGTCAGGAAAGTGAGGGGGAGGTAGAATAGGATAGAGGGTTTTTAGAGGGGTAATGAGGAAAGGGGATACCATTTGAAATGTAAATAAAACAAATATCTAATAAAAAAAGAAGAAAGGGGGATGTTATTTAACAGCAAAACTTCTAGATTACAATTATATCCAGCAAATAAAAGGTATTTTTTACAGGTACAGACAGGGCTGTGTTACTTCACATGTAAAGAAAGTTTGGAAAAGAGAAAAGGCACCTTTTTCAAAGAAATTTTACAACTAAATTTTAGACATATATTGAGAATTGAAGAAATTTAAATGACATGCAGATATTTTTAAATCTTGATACATTCATTCAGATCTTAGGCTTTTGCTCCATGCCAATTATTTGATAATTGCATTTTTTTTTTTAAAAATCATGATATGTGTTGTTTGAAGAAGGAAGTCACTTTCTGACAAAATTATCAATATTACCTCCTACTGTTAAGACCAAGAACTCAAATTTCTTAGTTTAAAATCTTAACTCAGTTCCCATATGACTTTGGAAAATTATTTAATGTCTATGACCTTTGGTGTTAGTATTTATAATTTGAAGACAATAAGTTGAGTGTCTTGGGACATTCTTTTAATGCCAACAGAAGGTAGGGACAAGAGGATCATGATTTTGAGGCCAGCCTGGGTTACATAGAAAGACTTTGTCTCTAATAATAATAATAATAATAAAATAGGGATGGGAAGATGGCTGAGTAAGTCTGATTGCTTGCTTCGAAAGCATGGGTACTGCAGTTTGGATTCCTATCCACATAGAAGGGTGCACATGGCTCATGTACATAATCTGTAACCCTACTGTTTTAAGAAGGTAAGACTAGAGCGTTAGTGGAGCTTGTTGGCTATCAGGTAAACTGCCAGGTCAGTAAGTTACCCAGTCTTAAAGGCATAATACAGAAATTATAGAGCAGGACATTCAATATCCTATTCTGATTTTCATGTACTAGTATACACACATGTACATAAACTACTCTCTCTCTCTCTCTCTCACTCTCTCTCTCTCTCTCTCTCTCTCTCTCNAAAGCTAACTAAGCATTAACCTTCTATCAAGCCAGCAATAACCTTTCTTCATGATTTCTCCTGTATTCCCTTGGCTGTGAGTTTCCTGGTTAAAGGTAATGTACCATGGAATAGCTGACAGGCCTACCTTCAAGTTCTTGCCTTGACTTCCTTGAGTGAACTATAACCCAGACAAATTCTTTCCTTCCCTATGTTGCTTTTGGCCGGAGTATTTTATCCCATCAATAGAAATAAAACCAGCACACCTAGTCAGTCAATTATTAATGTTTAAATTCCTCTGCATGACTTATCAATGTATGCAGACGTTGTATCTCGAACATGTCACGTAAGTGCTCTGCTACTGAGCTATATCTCTACTTCTTGGGTTACACTTAGAGAAGGGAAACTCTTTGGCATTTAGCATTATGTTTTCATTTGGAAGGAGGGGCTGGGGTGGGATGAGGTCATAGGGAGGAAGACAGGGCCCTGATAGGATAGAGTATTATTTGTAAGAACTTCAAATAGTATCTGTTTAATTAATTAACTCACTGAAACTTATTTATAACATTGTACAGATCCACTTTTTGGGAAAAATGGATTTTTTTTTAAAAAATTTAAGGAATTATAGAATGCATACTGAACCAAAGCAAATACAGGAAGGTAGTATATTGTGTAATGATTTTCCTCTATTCAGTGAATCCTAATTGTTCTGTAATAACGTTTACTAAATAAACTGATGGAGTAAGWGAAATAATACTGAAAATTGAATTTCACAAGTTGGACCCCAAATCTGGAAATGGGCTTATACATATTCTTTGATATAAATGATTTGGTTACATTAGTAATTGTGTTCTTTTAAGTGTGAATTATCTGAACTAATCTAGAGACTTCTAAATGTTTGGCTTCTTTTTTCTTTAGATGCATGGATTGTTGCTTTGATTGTTATTACTTCAAGTAAGTATCCCAAACTTTTCACTGCTTAAATTTGTTACTGTAAAGCAGCACTTTTTTTTTTAAAGAACATTTTTTTTTGGCTTGTATAGTTTTTAAACTTGAAATTAACTATCTTGGAAAAACCTGGTTGTTTATGTATTATCCTTTGTTAACTTATTTCTTTTTTCATTTTTATCAGTTATTTATTGAAATTTTCAAATATTATCCCCTTTCCCAGTTTCCCCTCCACAAGCCTCCTATCCCCTCCCCTCCCACTGCTTCTATTAGGGTGCTCCCCCATCTGCCCACCAACTCCTGCCTCAGCACCCTAGCATTCCCCTACTCTGGGTCATCAAGTCTCCATAGGACCAAGGGGCTTCCCTCCCAGTGATACCAGATAAAGCCATCCTCTGTTACAAATCTAGCTGGAGCCATGGGTCCCCCCCATGTGTACTCTTTGGTTGGTGGTTTAGTCGCTGGGAGCTTTGGGGGGTCTGGTTGGTTGATTTGTTTTTCTTCCTGTGGGGTTGCAAACCCCTTCAGCTCCTTCAGTCCTTGTCCTAATTTCTCCATTGGGGTCCCTGTACTCAGTCTGATGTTTGACTGCATGCATCCACATCTGTATTGGTCATACTATAGCAGAGTCTCTCAGGGGACAGCTATACTAGGCTCCTGTCAGCAAGCACTTCTTGGCATCAGCAATAGTGTCTGGGGTTTGGTGTCTGCAGATGGATAGATCCCTAGGTGGGACAGTCTCTGGGTGACCTTTCCTTCAGTCTCTGCTCCATTCTTTGTCCCTGCACTTCCTTTTGACAGGGGAAATTCTGGATTAATATTAATTATTATTAAAATATTAATCCAGAACTTATATTATTTCATATTCTATATGTCTGCTTAGAAGTAGCTTGTAAGCAATGTGTACTTTCTTAAGATGACTTACTATAAATGTTTATCCTAAGTATGCTTTGGATAATTTTTTAAATTAASCCAGGGATCTCCTCTTTCTTACTGTGGTATGTGATTCCAGAGAATCAGATTTAGAGAATAAAGAGTCTAGATGGAATCTAAATCTATAACTCCTTATCATTGAATTGTAACTGATTTATTTCTTCTGCTGAGATTTTGAGTATTGGCAGTGATTATTGATGGGATCCAGTAATTGCCTCACAAACCACACACACACTGATCTCAGTCAGAAGGGTGTAATTTATTTGAGCATATACCCCAGGATGAGTTGACCAGGGCCATGGTCCAGATTCAGAAACTGAACCATGATGAGTTAAGATCCTATAGGGATTTTAAGCTCCAAATCCACAAACATCTGTGCTAAGTTATTTCACCAATCAGGATTTAGGGATAGGGGATTTCTTTAGGAATATGTCTTTGTTTTACATTTATCCTGCTCCCATTGGTTGGAATATTCAACTGTGGCAGGGGGCTTTCCTTGTCTAAAATTCATGTCCTAACGTCCACCAGAATGGAACTTGTCTAACGTTCATGTCTTAACTTGCTAACCAGGATGTCAGTTAGCTACTTACATGTCTCTTTCTGCCAAATAAGATGTCAGTTCCCAAGGAGGTCTTGGGAAATAGTTTCTTATATTGGTGCAAGTGTCTCTCTTATGTTGAGGTCTATCCCACCGTCAGCCTATACCATAAATGCTTATACACAGGTGCAGTAAGTGCTGTTGAGTGGTTGGTTTGGCTTAGTTACCTACAAGCTTATTGTAGGTAACTACACAAATGGTTCTATTGACATTTATTATAATTGGTTTCCAACGGCACAGAACATTATAGAATATGTAATCAGTCTTGGCAGTAGAAAGTTTCCTAGTAACAGCAGAAACATATGAGAAAGATTCCTTATAATGGCAGGCTAACCAAGTAACTGTTACCTAGGCCATAACATTTTATTTACCTAGCTAGGCTTTAACATTCCATCTAGGCCTTAATATTTCACCTAGGCCTTAACAGCTCTCAGAGTTAGACATGCTATTTTCCTTTTCTTGTAGTTGTTGGAGTTTTTGTAATTTGTCTCATCATGCTCAGGTATTTTGAGTACAGGAAGAAGAGGTAAGTATTCTAAGTTTTTATTCATGCAACTGATTTGTCTTCTGCCTTGAGCACCCTCCTTTTCCAAGTATGCCTGAAGTAATGTGCCCTACAAATTGCATTTCTTTGTTAAAACATGGTCAGCTATTCTAACGTCATTGCAGCATAAGGATCTGTATGAAGTTGCTTTTTTTTTTTTTTTAGCATCTATTCTACGGTTTTGTCTTCTTAGTCAAAAATCAAGTGTCCATAGGTGTGTATGGGTTTTTTCTGGGTCTTCAGTTCTATTCCATTGTCTTTCTCTGTACCATTATTATGGTACTATGAAGCTATTCATATTATGGTATTAATGGTATTTAATATCATTAGTTTTTTTTATCACTATTATTCACTAGTATAGCTTGAGGTCAGGAATGGTGATTCCTCCAGAAGTTCTTTTACTGTTGAGAATTGTTTTTGTCTTAGATATCCTGGGTTTGTTGTCTCTCCTTGTGAGGTTGAGAATTGCTCTTTCAATGACTTTGAAGAATTGTATCGGAATTTTGATGGTGATTGCATTGATCTGTAGATTGCCTTTGGTAGGATGGCCATTTTTACTATGTTAATTCTGCCAATTCATGAGCATGGGAGCTCTCTCCATTTTCTAAGATCTTCTTTGATTTCTTTCTTCAGTGACTTGAAGTTCTTTTCATTTAGATCTTTTAAATTATTTCTGGCTATTGTGATGGGTGTTGTTTCCCTAATTTCTTTCTCAGCCTGTTCATCCTTTCAGTAGAGGAAGGCTACTGAATTGTTTGAGTTAATTTTCTATCCAGCCACTTTGCTGACGTTGTTTATCATCTGTAGGAGTTCTCTTGTAGAATTTTTGGGGTCACTTATGTATACTATCATATCATCTGCAAATAATGATACCTTGTCTTCTTCCTTTCCAATTTGTTTCCCCTTAATCGCCTTTTGTTGTCTACTTGCTCTAGCTAGAACACTGAGTACTATATTGAATAGATAGGGAGAGAGTGGGCAGCCTTGCCTTGTCCCTGATTTTAGTAGGATTGCTTCAAGTTTCTCTCATTTTAATTTGATGTTGACTGTTGGTTTGCTGTATATTGCTTTTATCAGGTTTAGATATTTGCCATGTATTCCTGATCTCCAATACTTTTAAAATGAAAGGGGTGTTGTATTTTGCCAAAGRCTTTTTCAGCATCTAATATGATGATGATGTGATTTTCTTTTCTTTGAGTTGTTTATTTAGTGGAGCAGGTTGATAGATTTTCATATATTGAATCATCCCTGGGTCTCTGGGATGAAGCTACTTGATCRTGGTGAATGATGGTTTTGATGTGTTCTTGGATTTGGTTTTCGAGAATTTTATTGAGTATTTTTTCATTGATATTCATAAGGGAAATTGGTCTGAAGTTCTCTTTGTTGGGTCTTTGGGTGGTTTAGGTATCAGAATAACAGTGGCTTCATAGAATAAATCAGGTAGTGTTCCTTCTGTTTCTATTTTGTGGAATAGTTTGAGGATTATTGGTATTCTCTTCTTTGAAGATCTAGTAGATTTCTGCACTAAAACTACCTGTCCTGAGATAATTTGGATATTATCTTTGTGTTCTTTAGTTTGGGTAAGGGTTTATCTATCTTGTTGATTTTCTCAAAGAATCAACTTTGGTTTTGATGATTCATTCTTTTGTTTCTAACTAGTTGATTCTAGGCCTGAATTTGACTATTTCTTGCCATCTACTCCTCGTAGGTGTGTTTGTTGCTGCTGCTGCTGCTGCTGCTGCTGCTTCTGCTGCTGCTTCTTCTTCTTCTTCTTCTTCTTCTTCTTCTTCTTCTTCTTCTTCTTCTTCTTCTTCTTCTTCTTCTNACACCCAGCACATTCTCTTGGAAATGTAAAGTCAGCCAAGCTTAGTAGCTCAGGATTACTATCCAAACATCTGGCAAACTGAGGTTGGAGGATTTTTACTAGTCTGGGATGATACTGGGGTACATAATGAGTTTTAGGTCAACCTGCACTCCAGAGTGAGACCTCTCACACCCAGGTAACATAGAAAATAACAAATTAAAAAGAATAAACAGACAAATACATTGGATTTACAATAGTTCATATATTGACAGTTGTATGGAAATTTATTTCTAAGTGCTTTATGCTTTGCAAATGATGAATATATAATTAATCATCAATTTTATTATTTTAAATATTTTATTCTTTAATGGCAACATAAATGACTTCTTATATGGAAAACTTGTATAGATATCTAGGTGTGCATATAGCTAGAAGATATAAATTCTCCATAGTTGCTATCAGCATGTTGTTGATAGGCCAGTCTCTCCATTGCTGGCTACCCCTATTTCCTCTTTCTCCCTCATCACAATTCTTATTTTCTGTCACTTGAGGAATATAAAGGCAAATGATTAATTGAGTTGATACTTGTGAAAATGCATTGCAGAGTCTGGCTTACAGTGGGTTCTAAAGAAATATTAGCTGTTTAGATTCTAGCTTTGTGTATGGAAATRGGTACTGATGTTCAGTGCTTTCAAAAAAGCTATTCTCTACCACACTATTGAATCTCTTGAATTTCCTGTGAACTGGATGAGAGGTATTCCTTTTTAATTTCTCTTTCTGAAAAATACTGGTGTCATCATTTGGAAGTATGTAATGAGGGTATCTTCTACAGTTCAAAGAGATTGGGAACCTACTTGCCCTTGAGGAAAACTGATTTTTAAAAAAGGTGTGAAAGATTCTAATGTACCGACTCTGTTTGTAAGACATTTTGCTATTATTGTTTGGTTATGCAGAAGTAAGTGCTCATACTGAGAAGTCAAGGAGTTCCTTGGCTTCTCAGTATGAGAATAAGGCTTCTTGGAGCTGGAGTCAGTCTGCAGTTGACAGCTGTGATAAACAGAAGTCCTCAAGTCTATTACCCCAGGAAACTGAGTTCTGCTAGAGCCACTCATGAAGAAGATGGTCCATTCTGCAGTCCAGCTTCTGAATAAACACCAGGCTTGACCAACATCTGTGAGAGCAAACATAGGAACTGACTCTAGAGATATCCATGTTTCAGATATATTATATAAGTTTTAAGCTTGTATCTTTGTGGCTATTTGTTAAACAACAATAGCAAACTGACAGGTTTTCCCAGACACCAAACCCTGATACTGTTGCTGTTGTTGCCAAGAGGTGCTTGCTGACAGGTTCATGGTGTGGCTGCTCCTTGGGAGGTTCTGCCAGCAATTGACCAATGCAGAAGTCTGATGCTTGGAGCCAACCATCAGACTGTGCTCAGGGAACCTGGTAGGGGAACTGAAGGAAGGACTGGAGCAACAGAGAGAGACTGCAACCCGATTGGAAGGACAACATAGGCTGGCCTGACCACCAACCAAGGAGTGTGCCTAGAGGGATCCATGGCTCAAGGTAATGTAGATGAGGATGGCCTTGGTATATGGCAAGGGGAGGGGGAAGCCTTTGTCCTGGGGAGGTTTGATGCTCCAGCAAAGGGGGATGCTAGAGTTGTGGGGCAGGGGAGAGTGTGAGTGGGTGCAGGAGCTTCCTCACACAGGCAAAAGGGAGATGGGAGGACAGTTGTGGGATGGGGGGTTCGTGGAGGGGTAACTGAAAAGTGGGATATCATATGAGATATAATCAAATGGAATGATTAATATAAAAGTATAATACATGCTTCTAAGATAGTAGTCTTTAGTTTAAGCTCCAATTTCTTCTTGGATTGGAACTTATCAATGCATACCAGAAACTACTTTAATGTCATTCCCTAAAAGAATGAGTTTGAATTAACTGCCTAATTGATAAGTGTGTTCTCTCTGAGTTTTAGCTCTTTAAGTAAGTTTGACCTTCCATAATACATACATACGGATTGTTATGAGGATTTTCTGACACAACTAACAAAAATTAGCACACTGCCAATGTATAATAAATCTTATTAATGATATCTGTACTACCTGAATTTTAAGGATTTGTTGAATGCTCACACAGAAGTCAAAGTGGAAGCAGTAGCTATTGAAATGTTATTACAATTTAAAAATATCTTTATTAATGTATTTATGAAAACAAGTTTTGCTAAGAGATCTGGTCCACTGATGTTTAATAAAATAACATGAAATTTTATTGTTCAGGAGATTGAATTTTAAATGAAAAAAGAAAGTTAAAGAGTGTAAGCTGCCAAATAGACCACAGCATATGGAAGGCAACCACAGATTAGAAGGAGAGTAAAACCTTGTTTGAAACTATGCTCGGTATTGAAAAGTCTGAATTCATCTTTAAGAGTTATTATCTTTCCCTTCTGACACTAGATATTGCTTCAGACCTAGAGAAACCACTAGTCCAATTCCAATGCTTTTTTAAAATGTTTTTTAGATAATACATGTAAGATAATGTCCATACATTGTACTTCACAAGAGGCTAAGAGATTTCGTTTTGCCTATATTTCTATCAAGGACCATGTATCTAAAATAATCACCTTGTAATTTGGAAACTCCGCTCATGCTTTCAGAGATTTTGGTCTGTGGTTGCTTGGCTCTGTTGCTTTGGGCCTATAACAACATAGTGTACTGTAATAGGAGTGATGGCACAGGAGAACTACTTACAGTTTTGGAGCCAGGAATCAAAGAGAAAAAAAACAGGAAAAGGCTATATAACATACATCCTGTAGCCATGTAACCTTATCCATTCAGCTACTTTTTCATTTCCTATAATTAAGGTTCTTGATGTAACCTATGCCGCATGTTCTTCCAGGCACTGTTAATGCAACAATGGGACTATAAGTGCTTGTTAGTAACAGTTGTCCCACTTTCTTAGCAGTCAAGTGCCACTTTCCAACAGTAGCTTATGCAGAATCCAGGGCCTTTAATATACTTCCAAACAAAATTAAGGACAGACATTTAGTGGTATTGTGCAGGAGACAGTTCTGGGAATTGGTTTTACTTACCTGAACGTCAAAGCTGTGTAAGATGATAGAGTAAAACCAAATAAATACTAGCAAACAAGCTAACAAGTATTACACACACACACACACACACAGACACACACACACACACACACAGACACACACACACACAGACACACAGATATACATTCATGCACACATTTAATTGAGATTAATTACTGCATTTTCTTATACATAGGCTTAAAGTACATAATCAGTCTTATATTTTCCTCACACACAAATATTTTAAAAACAAATATGCCATAAGTTCATGGCTAATAACGATGCTCATACCCTTGCTCAATTTTGGTCATGGGATATATGAGCTTATTTAATACCTTAGGATGAACAGGACATTTATTATTCAATACTCATAAGTGTGTAAATATATACTTTGCATTGTCACATGAGCATGTATTTATGAGCAGAAACCCTGCTATATTAAATATTTTTTTCAGAGATGATACCTCATAAAATGAAATGTTATGGTAGTTATAATTTAAATATTAAATGTCCCATGTAGGTTAGTGAGTGAAAGCCTTGCTTCTCAGCTTGTACTCCCATTTTGTGAGGTGGAGGTGAAAATGTTAGGTGTAGAGAGAATATCTTGTGTATTGTATGGATGAATCACCTGTCAATTAAAAAACCATGGCCTACAGGAAAGGGTAGAATAGAGGGTGGGACACCTGGAAGGCAGCAAGAAATCTTGCTGGGAGACTTACCCAGAACGATGTTAACAAGAACGCATGGCACCTGAGCACAGGTAACCAGCATGTGGCAGAATGTAGATTAGATTTTTTTAGTGCATCTATTTCCTTTTATTAATTATTTTATTTGTTTACATCTCAAATGATAGCTCCCTTCCCTGTTACCCCATCCCATTCCCTCTCTCCCCCTCCCCTTTTCCTCTACGTGGGTGCTCTTGCACCCACTCACCCACTCCTGTCTCACTGCTCTAGCATCCCCTTTTTTTCTGGGGCATCAAGCCTCCACAGGACCAAGGGCTTCCCATCCTATTGATGTCAGATAAGGCCATCCTCTGCTACTTATGTATCTGGTGTCATGAGTCCCTCCATGTGTACTCTTTGGTTGGTGGTTTAGTCTCTGGGAAAGTTATGATATAGTCAGAGAGGAGCCTAGCTATATGGCCAAGGTATTTGTAAATATATTTTGAGTCTTGAGTTTTATTTCAGGAAGCATGAACTTGGCAGGAAGAATGACCAAACTTGTACAGTTAGGAGGTTAAACCTGGTGGTAAGGGTCACTAATGGTAGGTTCTTGAGGCAAGTCTTTCTTGTCTTCTCTCAGAGGATTGCTTTTACCATATGTTTCCACCATCCTGATGCTTTGCTTCATCATTGATCCAGAACCGAAAGAACCAGAGCCTAGGAGCCAAAATCTCTGGAGCTGTAATTCAGATAATTAATCCCTTGAGTTATTTACTTCATACATTTAGTCACAAAAATTAAAATTAATAGTAAGCCGTATGATTCTAAGAACTACTTGCTGCTTTTTCCTATTGTATATTGTCATACTTTCTATGATGTCAGACTTGTCATAAGATTGACTTTGGTCAGTGTCACATGGTGAAAGCAGTATGCACCACTTCTTGCCTGAAGCAGTAGGACCTTTTGTGTATTCTTTCGTCACATTCTCCCTGTCCTCAAGTCCTACACTTCTGTTAGAAGCTGTTCCTAACCCAAGGAAAAGGATAATTTTGATGGCTGCTACCAAGTCATGGATGATAAGCAATGTGAACAAGAAAGAACCATTTGTTGCTTTAAGCCACTGCCACTTGTTTATGTTGTTGTTGCTACAGCATAATTTAGCACAGGCTGGAAAATGCAGACAAATATAGTAAGTAGTTTTAAATAGTTGTTAGAGGCAGAGAATGAAGCCTCTTAATTTCACTCTCGTCTCCCATGATCTTCACAATCGTTTCATGTGTTATATTCACATCTCTGTTTCACAACTGAGAAAAATGCAGCTCATCAAATTTTCTCAGTTTTATCTAGTTAACAAGATATATGAAACATGGCTGGAAACATAAGTCTAGCTAATTTCCAAGTCTCACCCACAGGATCTTGCCGCATGGAGTTTGAGAATTAGATGTCATATAGTACAATATGTTCTTTGTTCAGAAAAATAAACTCAGGCAATTGAAATCCTGAGTTCACAGTCCTACTGTTTGGAAGAAAGCTATAACTGAAATCCTTAATGTTCTCGACTATGATTCTCCCCCATGTACCTTTATTCCAGTATTTATGTGTGTCATTATACCTATATGGACTTATATAAAATTCTGTCTTTTCATCTATATAACATAGATGGCACATAAGTTATATCTGTTTATATGTTTATCATTTGTCTGTCTATCTATCTATATCTATATATCATATATCTATTTGTCATCTATCATCTATCATATTTGAGATTAGAACAATCAAAACTACAAAGTAACCAATTGTAGTATGTACCTTTACTAATAGGATAGTATAGTACCTAGACAAAAAATAAGCATGTTTTAAGATATGATTATGTCTGTTAAAGTTAGAGTCATTTTCAAATATATGTGGTAAACTCTTGATTATTTTATTGTTATTTACAACTGCTCTGTCTTTTTTGGCATTTAAGAATATATATTAAGTGATCTTGTTTCCTAGGTGACTTGAAATTTCATCTTTAATTTCTTATTTACCAGACATTAAAATGACATATTTTCTACATTTTAATACAATTAGAAATGATGTTATACCATATTCATAGAAATAATACAGCTTCATTAAATACCTATATACTTATTTTTCTTAAATTAAGAATATTTAAATAGAAGAGAAAGATTTTAGACTATGCCTTCTATAAAACCACGCATCAGCAAACCTTGTAAATATATAAATGTGCCATAAAGCCTATTAATAGGCACTTTGTTTACATATTTTTATCTCAATTATCTATGCCCATAGGGCTCATTCAATCAATTTTTCACTAAGTAGTTTTCAAAATATAATTACTCTTATGGGTAGGTCTATGAACAGCAGTGTCGTTTATACTATCGTTCACTAATTGCACTTTGGAGCTATTATAATGAATTATACCAGTACATTCTTCAAGAAGATCAGTTAATGCTAATCATTTGTATCACATATATCACTTAGAAGAGATCCATCCATAAAAGCCTTTCATTTACAGCCTCATTTCTTTTCAATTCTCTTATAATGCATGCTGTAGCTGTAAACATACACAACATGTTCCGCTTCCTATTAGCCTAGTGATCTGATTCTGAGATAAGTATTGGAATTTGGAGTCTGATTACATTCTATGGTAGTCGTAAAGCTATTCAAACCACAGTGCAATAATAAGTTTAAAAAAAAATAAGATAGTATATGCACATGGTCAACTTTGCTTAAAGTAATTAAAGGCTGGTTTATAGGTCACTGCCCAAGTTTTTGCTTAGTATGTGTGCAACCCTTGACTCAATTCCCCTATCATATGGAAGTAAGTGAATGATGGCATAAAATGCATTATCTCCTGATTACCTTTCTACTCATTTTTTTTCCGATACAGGGTTTCTCTGTGTAGCCCTAGCTGTCCTGGTACTCACTCTGTAGACCAGGCTGGCCTCAAACTCAGAAATCTGCCTGCCTCTGCCTCCCAAGTGCTGGGATTAAAGGTGTGCACCACCACTGCCTGGCACTACTCATTTTTTTTTTTTAAATTTTTTTCTTGCTGTACTTTCTGGGTTAAAGTGCTATCCTATTTTATTGCTTGTGCTAAAATTTAAAAATAGCCTTTACATTTTACCTTTGAGTTTAGAAGAATGATCATGTTATGGTCTTGCCACACAGATAAACCTCCCTTTTTGGTGGCGGCAATGTGTGTGTGTGTGTTGCATGTGCATGAATGCATATGTGCTATGTGCACTTAATAATACTTATGTAAGCATATATCCACATGTACGCATATGTATAATTTTACAAAGCTTCTCACTTGTAATAACGTACAAACTGCTATTTTGTAGGAATATAGACTGAGAGCATTTGTAGGAGTCTGCAAGTGTAATCATGTCCACAGGAGATATATGTTGTCTTAGGTTTCAATTGCTCTGACAAATACCATGACCAAAAGGGTAGGAAAGGGCTTATGAGGAGCTTGTGTTTTAAGTCCATCCCCACCACAACTGGGAAGCAGGGTAGCAGTCAGGCCTGGTGGCAAAAACTGCTAAGAGCTCGCATCTCAAACTCCATGCAGCAAACAAAGATAGCATACTGGAAATGGCTTTGAAACCTGAAAGCCAACCCCAGTGAGACACCTCCTCCAGGAAGGACACACTGCTTAAACTGCTGTGGGCCAAATGTTCAAGTGCCAGACACCACGAAGGACATTTCATCCAAACTATCAAATAAATATATTGAAACATTTATCTTTACCTTTCCTCAAAGTACATCCTAATCAGCAGGTGTAATTGCAATTGTAGTAACCTAGAAATATGTAGGGTTTTATTTTACTGTGTAAAGGTCAGTAGCTCTGTAGCTTAAATCTTCCCTGTCTCTTTCTCTATTTAAGGTCCTCACCAAAGGTTATAATACATCTTTAGTAAACGTCAGAAGTTACAAACTTTATTTATTCATCTTCTCAATATAGTTAAGTGCGACGCGCGCTATCTTCCCACCCGCAGGAAACACGTGGCACACATTAGGATCCTTCTGCAGTAACAAGCTTTATTCCTCTTGAGAGGGAGAGGAGAAGCTTACAGAACCGGAGACTCCGGAGCTAGACTGACACTCCTGGAGTCTGCCTGAAAACTGACAGAGACGCAAATCACGCAAGATCCCGCCCTTAAATGCAGTTACGGTCTGCGTAAGACGTGTCGCCTCCTGGTTGGCTGCAGGTCATGGGACCAAATGACGCCAC
>BDUI01006112.1:0-11456 GCA_002335545.1 Apodemus speciosus
TTCTGAGTTCGAGGCCAGCCTGGTCTACAGAGTGAGTTCCAGGACAGCCAGGGCTATACAGAGAAACCCTGTCTCAAAAAAACCACACACAAAAAAAAGATGGCAGTGTCAATGATACTAAGGAACTGTGACAAAGAATTTAGGGCAACCTTAGCTTAGCAAACCCATCAACCCTAACTGGAATGCAGAACTGGAGTGCAGTGCTTAAAGACACAGTACCAGAAGAACCATGTGGGGCAGGAAGCATACTCACAGACTTCAGATTCTTGCAGAGTGAACAGGCAATAGCCAAAAAGAGGTGTCAGGAAACACAAGCATGGGCCTTTGGGTTTGACTTTCTGCTGCAAAGCTGTAGAAGCCAAGTTGGGCTGATGCTAAAAGAAAGCTTTGAACTTTAGTTTTTTATCCTGATGAAGTAGAAGCTTAATTTTTAAAACAAGAAGAGGGGAGGAAGAAATGGGGAAAGAAACCAAGGAGGCAAAGGACAATTAACAAGGTCTTTCAAGACTGATCTTAAGTTGAGTTCTAACCTAGCACTGGGCAAAGACCATGACGTTCACAGAGTGGAATGGAAGTAAAGACTCTTCTAGTTAGATGGTACTAGGTCGCTAAAGGTCAGAGCCTTCTCAGAGGAAGGAAATATAAGTAGAGAGTGTTTAAAATATGCAAGTGTTTTATTACATACATACATACAAATGTAGACATACAAATATAGACATATATTCCATTGCTGTGACACATGACCATGATAACTCTTATGAAGGAAAACATTTAATTTGGGCTGGTTTACAGTTCAGAGGTTTATTCCCTTATCCACATGGTGGGAAGCATGGTGTCGTGCAGACAGACAGGGTGCTGAAGAGGAGCTGAGAGTTCTATATCTGCATCCACAGTCAGCAGGAGGAGACAGAGAGACACTCTGGACCTGACTTAAGCAGACCTCAAAGCCCACCCCCCAGTGACATACTTCCTCCGACAAGAACTCCTAATAATGCCACTCTCTATGGGCCAAACTTTCAAACACACAAGTCTATGAGGTCCATTGGTATTGAGCATATTGATACATGTCCAATATATGTATATGTATATGTATGTGTATATATATATATATATATATATATATATATATATATATATATATATATATATATATATATATATATATATATAACTGCAAATGTATGCCCAACATGAGACGCAGCTTCAGTTCTCTTATCTATGTTATAGCTCTAAATAACTCATTGAAATGCTCCCTGTTTCGGTGTGTGTGTGTGTGTGTGTGTGTACATGTATGCATGAGATGCATGAGTTTAGAGGCCAGAGGCCATGTTGGGTCCTCTGTTGCATTCTTTGGCCCTCCCCCTTTTTAGATAGGATCTCTCACTGAATCCGGAACTCACTGATTGACTGGACTGCTTGTCAGACAATTCTAGGAATCAGGCTGTGTCTGTCTCTCTCAGTGCTTGGGCTGTGACATGTACCAATATGCTCAGCATTTTCATGGACACCAGGGACCAAACTCGAGTCCTCACGCTTGTGTGACAGGTGCTCTACAGACTGAACCACCTTCCCAGCCTCTGTTCTTTATTATTGGTAAGATGGAACGTGGCACCCACCTGACTGTGCTATTATTATACACATTAAAGAGAACACCATGAAGTTCTCAGAGTACAGTAGGTGGTCAAAGGGTGGTAGTCATAATTCTTTCTACTTGAATTATTTCTGATCTATTCAGACTAAAAAAAAATAGAATAAGACCAACAGTACTGAAAACTAGAATTTATTTTTAGTGAAAGAACAAACTTGACTTAGGATTTATTTTCTCTAATTCTTTTCTTTAAAGGATAATAGTTGTTTAATGACTCTATAGAAAAATTAACTGGGATGATTTTTAAGAGTATCTAAGATTTTTAAGAGTTATTTAAGGACCAGTGAGATGGCTCAACAGGTAAATATTCTTGCTAATCAAGTCTGGCATCCTGGGTTTGATTCCTACAACCCACCTCAAAGTGGATGGAGAGCCAACTGCTCAAAGTTGCTTTCTGACTTGCATATGCACACTCTGACATCTCTCTCTCTCTCTCTCTCTCTCTCTCTCTCTCTCTCTCTCTCTCTCTCTCTCTCTCTCWCACACACACACACACACACACATACACACACATTTCTGCACAGTAATAATGTTTTTTTTTTTTTTATTAAAAAATAGGCTACCTAAGACTTAGAAAATCTGACTGGATATGTAGACCTACAGAGATACAATCATTCAGTATGTATTGCTAAGTTTCATGCAGTGTGTTGGAAGAAATATATAGGCTTTGAATGGTTCTGCAAGTGTATGAAATGATGTGTCTTGGGGGTTGTGGAGAGAGGCCTCTGTGGTGATTCTGATGTGAACCTAGTTATTTATTGACAGGAACAGATACCAGATCCACTAAGTACCACCATAAAGATTTTTGGAGGATGTTCAGTACTACCAAACTGTGCTTCATTCACCCTAATTTCCAATTAACGTTGGCATGCTCCAAGGGTACAGGGCCTATACTTACAGACTTTCTAAGGCCTGAGCAGACAGAGATACGACGTTCTTCTAGGTCCCTGCCTCTGTAAGGGTTTGCCCTGGGATAGTCCCCAACAGGACACACGGGCATCTATAGGTGGACTGACTTTCCCCATAACCAATTAAAGGGGAGGGCCTGTAAACTCAGGCTTATCTCAAGTACAGAAGGGGGCGGGGGAGTAGTTTTCCTCTTCTCAAGGGACTAATGGGCCGAGTGCCTTTCGTGGTAGTTAGTCTCTTTTGAAGACCCCATAGAGTACTTTACAGCCCTCTAGGCCACTGGTGCCAGAGCAAGACTTTTGCAATTCTGCTTTATCTGGCTCCGATCTAAAATGCCACTCACTTTCCTACTGTAGTTTCCTACTGTACAGTTCCCAAGGTCTGTCCAGACTGCATTTCTAGCATTTCCCTTGTCTCACACTAGTGTTTCTGTCTGAAAGTCAGACATGTGAGTTGTTCCTCCGTTAGCAGCAAGTGGCAGCCAGGAGTAATTCTTGGGGCGTGTGCAAATCCTCCTGGGAACAGCATATGGAGGGAAGAGGGAAATGTGAGGGATGCCATGGCACTGTAACACCAACAAAGTCAAGGTTTAGAGCCTTGAAACCTGGTTAAGATAAAACTATGCAGTTTATGTTTTAGATGGCTCTGCATTCCTCTAATCCCAGTGCTCGCAAGGCAGGGGCGTAAGGATCTGTTTGAGTTCTGAGGGCTAGCCAGCACTACACAGGGAGACACTGACTCAAAAACAAACAAACAAACAAACAAATAAACAAAACCCCAAGAATCAAATATGGAGATGTAGAGTTCAAGGCAAGAATCAATGAATCTCATGAAAGTGTCCCAAATTTCAGCTCTGTAATCCCTTTCTGGATATTTTCAGGGAAAACTCTGGAAATGACTGGAATCCCTGCTAGTTGATTAGGAAGTTTGCAGAACATCAAGATTCGGGACACTGGCATAATTCTGACTTCATTTGTATTCTAGCCTATTGAAGTCTGAGACCTAAGATTTATCAGCAGCTCTGTGTCGTTGCTGTCCTAATCAAGTCGTCTGCATGCCTGGCAGTCCTCTGTTGTTCTAACTCCATTGCTGCTTGTCACAGGAGCCAGGTGCCTGATCATATCAGTGCTGAGACTCCACAACGCAAGCCCCAGCGATCCAGCTTTTCAGGCCTCTAATTCCATGGGATGAAGTATAAACACCCTCCAAATTCATGGGGTAGAAATACCCTACTGGGGCTGGAGAGATGGCTCAGTGGTTAAGAGCACTGACTGCTCTTTCAAAGGTCTTGAGTTCAAATCCCAGCAACTATATGGTAGTTCACAGCTGCAGTGTACTTACATATAACAATAGAAAGAAAGAAAGAAAGAAAGAAAGAAAGAAAGAAAGAAAGAAAGAAAGAAAGAAAGAAAGACTCTGTTGTAGGCTCCTGGAATGGGTGTGCCATAGTTACTCTATATTCTTTTTAGTTATTTTTCTGTTGTGGTATAAAATACCTGAGCCTAGACAATTTATAGAAGGAAGAGTTTATTTGGGTTTAGGGTTCTAGGAGAGACCATGTGGTGGAGGAAGTAGGACAGCAGGCAGTCAGAGTACGGAGCTGAGAGATCATAGCTTCAACCTTCAGTATGAAGTAGAGAGCAAATTGGAAGTGGGGTAAGGCTCCGGACTCTCACAGCTCACTTCCAGTGACATGCTTTCTGCACCATGTCCCCGGACAGCACCACTGACTGGGGACCGAGTGTTAATATGTGAGCCTCATTCAAACCACCACATATAGTAAGGGTTTCTGGGCCCAATGACACGCTTGCTTTCCGGGACTTAGCTGGCAACATCGGAAATAAAATCAGACCCCCGATGTTTTCTCCAAGCTTAATGTGTTGAGGCCACTGGGGTCAAGTTGATGGTAAGTGGAGTCAGGCTCACTTTCTGTTAGCACAGGGCCTGACAGGCTCTGGGAAATGTTTCAGATTAATTCACTGTAGCTTGTCATTACTATTTTCCTTCCACATTAGTCACTGATCTATTACATTGATGGTCTGAAGGTGTGGTCTTTGGACCATCTGCACGGAAAAAAAAAATCTTCTAATGAAATTCTCAGCCCCATCTCGTATAAATGACAAACTCTGAGGCTGTAGCCTTAGGATCTGTATTGTAATAAGCTCTGCCTGTTATTCTGACATCCTTCAAAGTATGAAAACAATTGGAAGCCGGGTGGTGGTGGTGGTCGTGGTGGCGCACGCCTTTAATCCCAGAACTTGGGAGGCAGAGACGGGTGGATTTCTGAGTTGGAGGCCAGCCTGAGCTACAGAGTGAGTTCCAGGACAGCCAGGGCTATACAGAGAAACCCTGTCTCGAAAAACACAAACAACAACAACAACAACAACAACAACAACAACAACACCCAAACCAATTGGAACTGTCCTCTGTGTCCTCATAGATTAGCCATTTCTTGGTCCTGACTCAGCTTCCCTCTCAGGTTTTCATTGTTTTAATGTATTGTCTCCCACTACCTCCCACATACTCTGGAGAGTCTACTCTTTGACCAACAGATGCCCTTATAGACCCTGCATCATCCAGTGATGCCCTCCCACAAGTCTGCATTGATTGAAACCTGGTCTCCTCGGTGCTAAATCTGCCCAGATTTACCTTCCAATTGTCCTCCTTTCTCCCCTCCACTATCTTAGATCTTATTTTTATCCCCATTCTTTTGTGAAAACTCCCATTCYCCAAGTCTTCTGTGCTGCTTAAGTATGTGTTGATCTGGCTTGCCTAAGGGACGCCTCAAAGGGCTGGTAAGACATTATTTCTAGAATCTGCCTTAGAATCAGAAGACTAAGGAAAGAACCTCCACTGTCACAGAGGGTTGTGCATCAGCCAATCCACTGAGGGCTGCATTCCTTACTTTTCGCCTTGCTGTAACAGAATTCCTAACAAAAGCAACTTGGGGAATAAAAGTTACTTTGTTTTTTTGGTTTTTTGAGACAAGGTTTCTTTGTGTAACCCTGGCTGTCCTGGAACTCACCCTGTAGACCAGGCTGGCCTCAAACTCTCAAGAGATTTGCCTGCCTCTGCCTCCCGAGTGCTGGGATTAAAGGCTTGTGCCAGCACTGCCAGCTAGGGAAGAAGGGTCTATTTGGATCAAGTTTGATGATAATAATCCTTCTGAAGTCTGAGGCTGCTGATCCTACAGCAACCCATTAGGAAGCAGGGAAGGAAAAGAGAGAGAACAGGAGAGCTGTGTAGAAAACAGTTTGGGGGCACTTGGGTGAGGCCTAGGCACAGTGAGGAGAATTCTGCTGTGGTCCAGCTGGGGAGGTGAAAGTGTTGCATTAGAGAAATAACCAGTCTTTCTCTGTTCTCAGAGAGCACTGTTCTCAGGCTGGGAATGTAGCTTAGTGGTAGACAATTTAATCAAATACTTATAAACCCTTGGTGCTTGATCCTCAGCTCTATAAAACAACCACATGCTAGGAACACTTCTTGACTCTGAACTCTCTCTGGAGATAGAATCATGGACCAGCAGCCTAGCTTTTCAGGCTTTATCCTTCTCACATAGCTTCATGTTAATTCTCCCACCCCCTGTCATTTTCAGCAAATAACCATCACATCTGTTTTAAAGAAAAAAGAAAATGAATCCATCCTGCAGGAAGCCCTCCCATTTCTAACCACTGTCACTATAAATAGCGACAGATGATTTCCTTCAGTCCCTCACAGTAAACATCTCTCCTCGCGTGGCTGAGTCCCCAGTGTCCACCGTCCATCTATGCCCAGTTCTTTGCATTCATGGGAAAAACACCAAAATTGCACCTCCTCACTCTCCAGCTCTCATCCTGTTGTCCAGTTCTTAAAGTCCATAGATTTCCAGTTTCTGTCTTGACCATTCAGAATTGTTTTGACACCAGTGTTGTTTGAAATGGTTTCGTCCTTTGATTTCTCTGATATCATATTCTCTCTCTGTCTCTCTCTCTGTCTCTCTATCTCTCTCTCTCTCTCTTGCATGTTCCCTTCCTTGTATTGGCTTTCCCATTCACACAACTTTTAAATATTGGTTGTATCCTAGGTTCTCTTATTTTTAATATTTCAATAGATCTCATTACTTTTCACCACCAACTTTAATTGCTAGCTAAGTATGAGTGAACTCCACAGAGACTATTTAACCAGGACCTTGCATCTGAATTCTAGAACTGACTCAAATGTCTGCTTAGCAAGTTCATATGGAAGTCTCATGACCTCTATAAACTTAGCGTGTACAAAACTGAACTCCATGTATAAGATCCAACTCCTATTGTGCCATCTGGTCCTTCTGCAGAGAGGGCTCTAGCATTTACTGATGCAAGAATCAGAAACCATGTCACCTATGACCCCTTTCCTCCCTCCTTCCCTCCCTCCCTCCCTTCCTTCCTTCCTTCCTTCCTTCCTTCCTTCCTTCCTTCCTTCCTTCTTTCCTTCCTTTCTTTCTTCTTGCACTTAAATCAGTTACCACATTCTATTTATCCCACCTCTGAAGTTGTCTTAGTTTGGGTTTTATTGCTGTGAAGAGACACCATGACCAAACCAAGTCTTATAAAGAAAAACATTTAATTGGGGCTGGCTTACAGTTCCATAGGTTTAGTCCATTATCATTGTGGTGGGAAGCATGGTAGGRTGCAGGTAGACATGGTGCTGGAGGAGCCAAGAGTTCTATACCTTGATCAGCCAGAGGCCATGTTTGTTTCACATTGGGTGGAGCTTGAGCATTTAAGACCTCAAAGCCCCGCCTCTACAGTTCCTCTAACAAGGCCACACCTCCTAGTGGTGCCACTCCCTATGGCTCAAACATTCACACACAGGAATCTATGGGGGGTCATGCGTATTCACACTATCACAAGTGCTGTATATAAAATATGTTTGTGTCTATCTCCCCCATTGAAGTCTCTCCATGTCTCCTGGAAGTCCTTGGTGTAAGCTATAGTCACTTTTATGACAGCAGCGGGCTCTCATTTTTCTGCATATACATTTGTCTCTCTCAGGTCTATTTTCTGCAAAGCAACCAGAGTGAACTGTAGAAAATGGAGATCTGATTAGACCAATATATCCTGTTTCACTCTCCTGGGGTTGGAAATGAGGTCACATTCCTCTCGGTGCTCCAATCAGATGGCTTTGAGCCTTCAACTTTCTCCCTTGTGTGATAATTTCAGATTCCAGAGGTTCAGATTCTCTTAATAAAATGAACTGGAAAATTTGTGAAGATTCTTCTTCACTTGCTGTGACTGTCAGTAAAACACTACCTATTTCTCTGTTGTCGTCGTCGTTGTCGTCGGTAGACCTTATTCTTCGCAGTGTGATTTGCTTTGACCAGATGTGACCAGCAAGCCCAGGGTAACATCTACTCAGTGAGAAGATGTGATCTTTGATGATCTAGGGGCCCAACAGTACTGACTTCTAGGTGGAAAACAACCCCAGAATTTTCCAAAGTTTTCTACTCAGGCATGATGACTTTGACACAGGCTTAGGGTCCAAACATTCATTCTCTTCCCTTACACATTTCCTCGTTCATACAAGGGGATAAGTTGTTCCAGTAGATTCAGAACCTGCTTTTATTCTCTGAGGCAAAGCCCTAATGGCTTTGTAAACTAGGACATGCTGCTTGTTTCTGCCCAACTCTGCTGCAGAGAGGTTCAAGTGCATTTGGTGCCACAGAAGGGAATGCTGAGGCCTTCCCAGTCCCAGGCATTTGAAGCCTGTGTGCGTGGTCAAGTTTTGTCTAAGAGGCATTATTTCCTTAGTTGATCTTTAACTAAAATGCCCTTAATTCTTATCTAGGTTCTGGGTTTGCTTCTTTACCTGACCAGTAAGTTAAGCTAGAAACTTCAAGAATCCCAACTCAAGAGAGTTAAGTGCAGTAGCATATGCCCTTAATCACTGCACTTGAGAGGCAGAGGCAGTTAGGCCTTTGTGAGTTTGAGGCCAACCTGGTCTATATAGTGACCTCGGCTATAAAGCTGGGCTTTGTTGAGAGACTGTGTCTCAAAAAACCAAAACCAATACAAACAAAAAACAAAACAAAAAACCCAAACCCAAACCCAACCAACCAACCAACCAACCAACCAACCAACCAACCAACCAAAACCCCAAAACAAATCAAAACCAAGAAACAAGCAAATAAAACACAAGCTGGGTCATCTCTCTAACACTGAAAAGAAGGATGCTTAGAACCTGGGATCCAAGAACCAAGCATCAAAGGCTAACTGTCAAAAACTGAATTATCTGCAGAATTTTATTTGTGCATTTCACAGAGAGATGATCTAAAGTTCTCACGGAAACATCAGGGGGATAAGTTTTCATGCCTTTATGCGCCTAGTTACTTTGATTCAATATTATGTAGACTCATCTACATTGTAAAGTATACCAGAGAGCTTCTCATTTCTCAGGTACCTGATTTTGAAGTAGTACAGGGCCTCCAGAGGCATTCAGTTTAGATGAGTTGGAGGGAACTGGCTGGTTCTTCCTGTCCTCTGTCTARCCTGTCCACTATGAAACCAAAGAGTAGCAGCAGAAAATATGGTTTTATAGTATACTACTGTTATCTTCCATTATTAAATCCTTTCTTGTTGGGAGTAGTAGTTCCAAACTTTAATCCCGGTGTTCAAGAGGCAGAGGGAGGAGCAAGTAGATCTTTATGAGATCAAGGCCAGCCTGTTCTACAAGGAAAGTTCTAGGCCAGGCAGTGATATACAGAGAGGCCTTGCCTCAACAAACAAGCAAACCATTTATTCTTCCCATTGGTGTTTTCCTTGCTCCAATAATTTCACATTTATTTATATATTTGTATGTATGTTTATTTAATTATTTAATTTCTTGAGAGAACTGGAGAGACAGCTTAGCAATTAAGAGCACAGACTGCTTTTCCGAGATTCTTGGCACCAACAGAGCAGTTCACAATTGTCTGTAACTCCAGTTCCGAGCTAACATCCTCTTCTGGTTTCCAAGGACATTGTACACACATGGTGCGTAGAAATCCATGCAGGCAAAATGCCCATACACATAAAAAATGAAAATTAGTAAAAGTTTAAAAATCACTTGAGCTGGGCAGTGGTGGCACACACCTTTAATCCCAGCACTTGGGAGGCAGAGGCAGGTGGATTTCTGAGTTCGAGGCCAGCTTGGTATACAGAGTGAGTTCCAGGATAGCCAGGGCTACACAGAGAAACCCTGTCTCAAAAAACAAACAAACAAACAAACAAAAAACAAAATAAAAGTCACTTGAGTCCTCTGGCTCTCTGTGGCCTTCGGACTTTCAGGATCGACATCATTATAAGGCCCAAAGGCCCTTAGTGCATCTAGTGTGCGGGACTGACGACTCCTGGGAGGCTCTGCTGGTGCATGAGAAATACAGAGGGGGACATTCTCAGCCAGCCATTGAACTGAGCACAGGGTCCCCAATGGAGGAACCCAAGGAGCTGAAGGGGTTTGTAGCACCATAGGAGGAACAACAATATGAGCCACCCAGTATTCCCAGAGCTCCCAGGGACAAAACCATCAACCAAAGAGTACACATGGAGTTACCCATGGCCCCAGACACATAGACAGCAGAGGATGACCTTGTTGGACACCAAAGGGAGGAGAGGCCCTTGGTCTTGGAAAGGCTCGATGCCGCAGGGTAGAGGAATACCAGGGCAGGGAAGTGGGAGAGGGTTGATTGGGGAACAGGAGGAGAGGAGATGGCTTATGGGATTTTTTTGGGGGGGGGGGACAAGGAAAGGGGACATTTGAAATGTAAATAAAGAATATATCTAACAAAAAGTTTTTTAAGCTGGGCAATGGTGGCGCACACCTTTAATCCCAGTACTTGGGAGGCAGAGGTAGGCGAATTTCTGAGTTTGAGGCCAGCCTGGTCTACAGAGTGAGTTTCAGGACAGTCGGAGCTACACAGAGAAACCCTGTCTCGAAAAACAAACAAACAAACAAACAAAAAAACAAATTAAAAAAATAAAAAGACTCTAGTCAATTAAACACACAGGGCATGGGTCCATAGGCAGCACTTTAATTTATTTTCACTATTTATTTCAATATTACGGATATTGGTGTTTTTGTCTGCACGTATGTCTGGTGCTTGAAGAGGCCAGAAAAGGGTGTTGGTTCCCTTGGAACTGGAATTAGAGATGGTTGTGAGCTGCAACATGGGTGTTGGATATTGGATCCAGGTCCTCAGGAAGAACATCCAGTGCTCTTAACCTGAGTGCCCTCTCTACAGCACATGGAGTGCTCTCAAGGAACCCTGAATGTATGAGGCTCTTCCAGGCTTCACACCACTGGTCCATCTTGCTGACTTGCTCAGTCACCCCTTCTCTTCCTTCCCCTAAACTTCCATTCGCCATTCTGTGTGCATTCTTCTACAATGCGTTTCTCTCAACATTTTCTCTCCCGCCTTAGAATCTGTTTGCCTCTTTCCAGAGTCATTCACTAAAGTTTGCAGACATTTTCCACCTGTGTGGTGATTGTCAACATTCTTTACTTAACAGTCCCTCCCAGCACTTCCTGGGAAGAGAGAAGTTCATAGCACAGGAAGAAAATCCTCTGAATATTTTGGGCATTTTGTTATGTGGAAATGCATAACACATGCAGTTTCTTCTAGTTAACAGAGATTCACAAATTTAGGTGTGCAAAAAGGATATTTAATTTTTATGTATTTATTTGTTTTTGGAGACAGGGTCTCTCTGTGTTGTCCTGGAATTCCCTATTTAGGTCAGACTTACAGAGATCTGACGACTCTGCCTTCCGAGTGGTGGGACCAAAGCTGTGAATCCTCACACCTGCCCTGACTTTTTTTAAATGCATTGCCCCTAAGTGCTAAATCTGGGGAAACAGATGCAATGTCTGGGATGGAACCCGGGAATCTTTTTTTTTTTTTTTTTTT
>BDUI01006112.1:37610-54935 GCA_002335545.1 Apodemus speciosus
AGGCCAGTCTGGTCTACAGAGCAAGTTCCAGGACAGCCAGGGCTACCCTGTCTTGAAAAACCAAAAAAAAAAAAAAAAAGATAGTGAGGCTAACCTTTCTAGACCTTCAGTGTGTTTCTTAGAATTTTTGATTCAACTGTTGTATAGGGCTTGTGTTAAATGCTTTAATAAGTACGCATTTAAACTAATAGGTAAAATATTCTCTTGTGCTAGTGTAGGTGTTTTTGTTTCAGTTTTGGTTTTTTAACATTTCAGATTTTGGGTGAGTTAGCTTAATTTGTTTGAAAGATCCATTCATTCCCAATGCAGAGGCTAAAGTTATTTGGTTTTATATTCTTGTCTTAGGAAAAAAACTATGATGCTTAATTTAAGAGATTGTATTTTATTTTTTGAGGGTTTCTAGCTCTGGTCATCCTGGAATTTACTATTTAGACAAGCCTGGTCTGGAACTCACAGATCATTTGCTCCTGCTTTCTGAGTGCTGGCATTAGAGGAGTATGCCACTAYACAAGGTTACTTTGTTTTGAATTCACCTTGCCAAGGGGAAAAACTGTGACATGTAATTGGTTTTCAGCTCTGTTGTGCAACCTCCACCCTCATGGTGTATGATATGCAGATTATGAATATAATTTGTTGGGGCTGGAGAGATGGCAGTTAAGAGCACTGGCTACTTTTCCAGAAGTTCTGAGTTCAATTCCCCGTAACCGCATGGTGGCTTACAACTGTCTATAATGGGATTTGATGCCCTCTTCTGTCATGCAAGCATAAGTGCAAATAGAGTACGCATACATTTCCAAAAAAAATATTTTTTTTACAATTTGCCAAGCAGAAGCTCTCCTGATCTGTATAGTAAATCCCAGGACAACCAGAGCTACACAGTAAGACCCTGTCTTTGGGGTGGGGAATGGGGTATGTAATTTGTCATAATCTTAAAAAAAAAAAAAAAGACGGTTTCTGTGGATAACCACCATGGCTGACCTTGTAGCCCAGCCTGACTTTGCCTCCTGAGTGCTGGGATCAAAGGTGCCCCCCCCCCCCATTTGTCGTAATCTTAAGTGAGCAATTACTAAATTTATATTTTGGGCTAGATTGAAGATTAATACTGTCTTTTCAGAAATCTAGTAAATTTGTTGGTGAAAGTTGTCCTGACTGATTGACTTTAATTCTATTGCTATGTTGTTACAGAACCTTAAATTTTTTAGAGCTAAAACCACCTTAGAATTCAGTCCAATTCGTTTTATAGAAAAGCAAATAGAAATGTTTTTATACTATAAACTGATCCAGGTCTGAAAGGTGATTTAATGTTCATAGGGATGATCAGAATTTTAACATTGTTCAGCCTAGGTGTAATTGTTCACCTTAGTTCCCTGTAGAATGAAATAAACCCTTTTACTTAAAATTCTTTAAAACATTTTTAAGTTTATGTGTATGAATGTTTGCCTGAATATATGTTGTATGTATAGTGCCAGCCGAGGAACTGGAATTACAGACTGCTGTGATCGGCCTTGTGTGTGCTGGGAATGGATGGGACCGCAACAAGTGCTCTTAAGAGCTGAGCTGTCTCTAATGGCTCCTCCCACTTTTGAGACAGGATTTTGCTATGTTGCCCTGGCTGTCCTGGAACTTGCTATATAGATCAGGCACTTGTTATGTATAGACCAAGTTGACCTCACAGATCTGCCTGCCTCCACCTCCCAAGTGCTGGAATTAAAGGCCTGTAACCACTGAGGTGGGCTGTTTGTTTATTTTGATGTTGCCTGTCTTGGTAGTCTGCACAGCCAACAGGAATTGTGCTGAGATTCTTTTTGTAGTTTATTCAGTGTTTATGCCTGGGTGTATGTATGTAAATGCATATGGTTGTGAATTGCTGTTGGTGTTGGGACCAAATCTGGGTCTTGTGCAAGAGTAGGAAGCTTTCTTAACTCTGAGCCATTTCTCTAGTCCCTAATTACCCTTTTAAAAAATCTTAAAATGCAGCTAGGTGTACTGGCATATTCCTTTAATCCTAGCATTTTAAAGGTAGAGGTAGGTGAGTTCGCAGCTAGCCTGGTTTACATAGTGAACACTAGAACAGTCAGGGCTACAAAGGCCTTGTTTCAAAAAACAACCCCCAAAAGATGAAAAATTTAATATGCAAGAAAAAAAGCCTTGTTAGACATTTACTAATTATATTGCTGAGTTTTGTAAATTGTCTAGGTAATGAATATACTAATGTCAGGCATTAAGACATAATTAAATGAAACTTAAAAAAATTTAAATTAAGTTTATATGTGTGTGTTGTTCTAGAGCACAGATTCCAGTGCTTTTGGAGGTCAGAGAACAGTTTTCAGGGGTTTCGCCATATGTGGGTCCTATGATTGAACTCGGGTCATTTGGTTTGATGGCATTTGCCTTTATTGACTCAGCCTTCTTGCCATACCTTTGCAAATGATACTAGTCAGGGCTGGCCTCAAATTTATAGTGTAGAAGGATGACATTGAACTCTTACTCTTCTGCTTTTCCAGTGCTAGGGATACAGCTATGTATCACATTCCCAGATGAAACTAATCAAAACTTATAAACGTTGYTTTTGTTTGTTTGTTTTTGCAGATCCAGGCGTATATTTGCCAGTCTCAGTCTTGAAATGTAAATCAGGAATATTTGAGTAACAGACTAGATTCTTAAAGAGTCTAGGCTCCTGGACATCTTAGTAGTGTTGGTCCCCCCTGTACACAATGGGTGTGCAGTGAAGGAGTAAAGAGGAGTAGCAGAAGCCAAATGCAGCCCAAATTTCCCACCAACTATGCAAGTGCTCTTATTACAGTATGTGTAGAAAAACGTGGGAGAAAGACTTTCTTGGGTAGAATTAACAATTTGTGCTTCCTTGGGCTGGAGAATTAGTTTAGTGGTTAAGAACATTGGCTGTTCTTCTGGAGAACCCAGGCTCAATTCCCAGTACCCACATGGCAGCTCATGACTCTTTGTAACTATAGTTCCAGGGACTCTGATACTCTCATACAGACATTTGCAGGCAAAACACCAATAAATACAAAATAAAAACAAATCATTTAAAAGTAATCCTCTGAGGAAAGGGTAAGGTGTGCTTTTTGATTGGTCTGCTAAAGGTGTCTGCATTAGGTTTGTTACTTGTGTGCAGTCTTTTTTTTTTTTTTGGAGCCAGGGTTTCTCTGTAGCCCTGGCTGACCTGGAACTCACTCTGTAGACCAGGCTGGCCTCGAACTCAGAAATCCACCTGCCTCTGCCTCCCAAGTGCTGGGACTAAAGGCGTGCGCCACCACTGCCCGGCTTGTGTGCAGTCTTGACCTTTATATACTGCTGTAGGTTTTAAAGTTGGTGATTATCATTGGAGGTAAGGCTCTCTAGTAAGCCATTCTGCTATTCTTCCCTTACACATATTGTACTACTAAAGAGGAATATTTCATACTCTGACTAAAACATTACCTAGAAATATTTGTAGCACTACCAACAATCCTTAATAGATTAATCCATGAATGGAAAACTTACTTGTATTGATTTTTTTTTTAAAGTAAACTTGAATTTTTCTTTTTCAGGTGGGCAGACAAATAGAATAATTCTGGTAGTGTAAGAAGGATTTGTCAATACTTTTAGTTTTAGGCAATGAATTCCTTGTAATATTCTTATGCCAACATAGAAATTTAAAAAATTGCTAGGTTTAATCCCAGCACTCAGGAGGCAGAAGCAGGTGGATCTCTGAGCTCGAGGCCAGCCTGGTCTCCAGAGTGAGTGAGCTCCAGCACAGCCAGGGCTACACCGAGAAACCCTGTCTCAAAAAGCAGTCTATCTTCAATTTGCATGACTCAAGGAGGGGGAAGGAAATGAATATGAATTTGTGCATGTGTGTTCTTCAGTTGTGTTGACTTAACTTTTTGAGTAGCTTTGTTAAACAGCAACTAATAGTTCTCAGCCTCTTTAAACCTTGTGATTGTGTAATTTTTTTCAACTTTTAACTTTTTTAGGTGGTATACTGAGGATCAAATTCAGGGCCTTTGACCGACCAGGCAAAAGCACACTGAGCTATGTCTGGCCCCAGCCTTCAGATTTTGTAAGAATGTCATTCAAAGTAGATGGTGTTGGAGCTCTTGGACATTTTCTTATCAGGGTCAATTGCTTCCATTCCTGCATGGACAGTAAGGGTTTTGCAGGATTATTTTTTTAAAGTGTGAATTGAAACTTTTGTATATATTAACTTTGAAAAAAAATTAGAATGAGACTAGATAACATCTAATAAATACCAAGAAATACCTTGTCTTACACTCTTAATACTTTTTCGTTTAGGGCAGACTAATGCTACATGAACAGGCCTTCAGCATTTGACGAGAACTGTTACAGATCTTCTGAGTTGTACGTGTTTTCTCCACTATTCTCTGAAAAAACTGACAATTTTTGCTGCTTTTATGAATTTTACCAGCTACTAAGTCTCAGTGGAGAGTGACTAGGAAGTAGCTGTTTATTGCTTACAGTCAGAAGTGCTATTTCTCCAGGTGATGTGTGGGGAGCGAGGCATTAATAATTTGGAATATCTGGAGAGAGAAGTCACCAATGAATGTGGAAAGTTGAAAGAAAAGAAAAAATCTTCACCTTGCTGTGTCTGGATTTATGGTTTTTAAAGTATTACTGGATTTATTTGTCTTGGGTACAGAAAGTATAGCCAGGTGCTCTTTCTTAGGCTTCACTTTATAATCTGTCTCAGGTTAGGTCTCATTAATTTTAAGAACAGAAGTTATCTGGGTTTCCCAGGGTAGCACCGTTTTTCAGATGATGTTTCTTGGGACTAGTTGTAATTGAATGATTTTATTTTTGGAGTCTTTTATGCATAATTGAAAATGTTTTCGTTTGGGATGGGTCAGTAGTTAAGAGCATGTGTTACTCTTGCAGAGGAACTGTGTTCAACTTCCAGGGCACAAATGGTGCTCACTGTGGTTTGTAACTCCTGCTGTACCTGTTCAGGGTATGTGAGCCCACTTCTGTTCTCACTGGGTACCAGGTGGCATATGGTGCGTATACATACATGTGCTATTTTACATGTGCGTATACATACGAACACCCATACACATAAGAGACAGGTAAAAAAATTAAAGATGGTTCCTTAGTGGGATTGTTGGCTGTAATAGTGAAGTTTGGAATCACATTTGTCATAGATACCCATCTTGCTGGATTGATTTTAAAAACCTATGTCAGTAAAGAGGCTTTGAAGGTGATGACAGAACTCTTTGGGAAGGGTGGAAGCGTAAGATACACTCCTCCTCCTCCTCATGTCCTCAGGTTGGAAAAAGAAAACAGCAGTATTAGGAAGAGGCTGAAGTGAATCTAGTTAACAGCTGGAATTCAGTGACTTAAAAGATGGATATTGAGATAACACTCGATTTTTCTGGRATATATTATGGCAAGTTATTTTACTGCTGCTCTTTAGTTTATAATTAGGTGAAACATGAYTGACAATAGTGCCTCACTGGTAAGGTAACTATCTGATAGTTAAGTTCGAATTTTACATAGTACTGCTGGCTCTTGACAGAAGAAACTGGAGTTAGAATAGGACAGAAGAGCACTTGGTGTAGTTATTTCTCTGTAACACAAGCTTGACTTCTGAATATAGTTGTACTTTTGTCATAGGGTTTCTCTTCATAGATTTGTTATTTTGGGAAATGCTTGAATTTTACCTTCTTCATGGTACTATAAATGAAAAACTTTAATACATTTCAGAATATGTAGTAGTTGAAAAAGAAACTTTAATTTGACTTCCACAATTGGTATTTCAAGGCAGCATGGACAGATAGATGAGTGTTAATTATTAGTATTGTAGTAGGTTTCATCTTTATGCTACCAGTATAGCTCCATTTTACWGGGAGAAAAAGGCTTACTACCTGTTGTGTTTAAAAACTATTTGTTTTCATCACTATTTTAGATGACTATGTTCTGGCTTCAGGGAACAACTCCCTTTTATTTCTCTAATCTTCGCCTTTTTGTTTTGTTTGACCTGTTAGTGTAGCCAAATTTATTAATTTGTAATCCTAAATTCATTAGCTTACTTTATACTGTGAAATTTAAACCCAAATGTACATGAGTGCTCTTTCTTCTTGCACACCAGAAGAGGGCGTCAGATTTCTAGTTGAACTTTGAATTGGAAGTGAAAATGGGAGCAAAAGCATTAAGGTAGTGTCATTTGTTTCTAGTTAGTTTCAAAGATAAGGTGACTGGTAGGAAATTAATTGTATCTTTTCCCTTACCACTGGAGGGTACTTAGTATTTAACTYTACTTGCACGGCAAGCTGTTTTTATTTTCTAAAATAACAGGAAATGATGTTGAGGTTTTTTTGTCTAGTACAAGTTTTTCACATTCATTACTGAATTATAAACCTCTTATTAATTTCTGGTATTTTAGTTTATTACCAAGGTTTAACAGAAGTACTACTTTTCAGTAAGAGGTGGTAATTATTCAGTGTGAATTAGCTTTCCATGGCTATGATTTTTAAAAATACCTGAAAAAAATCAACTTACAGGAAGAAAGATTTACTTTGGCTCAGTTTGAATATGTGTTCATTTGGTTGCAATGTGGTGAACCATGACATGGAATGTATATAAAACAGAGCTGCTTGTCTTAGGATACTTGGGAAGAAGAAAACAGGAAGGGATTGGGGGCCCAACAGGTCCTACTTCCTTAGTTTAATGCAAATCACGAATATTCATAAGTGAATTTTTTCCTTAGGAAGTAGTACATAAGTTGGTCTAGAAAGCAAACCATGCTTTCTAAATTGTTTATGGGTGAACCTTTAAGCAACTTGTTTCTAAGTTTGAATTGCCTTGTGTTGATTCTCAGTTCAGGAAAAGATATATCTGATTCAGAATAAATTAAGATTTCCAGGTTCTACTGGACTGTTACAAGGAAATGACTGTGTTTGATTGACACGGGTCTCAAACAGCTGTGTAAAGAATCAGAGAGCATGATAAAACGCAGATTGCTGGCAGCATAGTGTTTCTGGTTTATTAGGTAGAGGGTGGTGCCATGTTTTTTATTTCTTAAAGCTNACAGGACTTTACCCTTCTCTATCCCTAAGTTGATGCTAACGTGAAAGAGAAGGAGAGAAATACTTGACTTTTGATGCTGTCCTTTCAGCCTTTCAAGGAAAAGATGGGGGAACTGAGGGGGGAGAACAGCATCCTTCATCTAACTTACATGGTCTCCTTTTCTCTGTCAGTATTCTTCATGAAGACAGAATTTTATTTTTTTTCAAGTACTGAACTCCTTTCTGATATTATCAGTGATTGTTTGCAGCAAGGAGGAAGTGGTGGATTTTTAACTTGTTCTTGCATAGAATGTACTTAATTTCGACTCTCTTGTTTATGTTCTTTGACAGATTCAGAAAACAATAAAGAAGACAGCACGTCGGGAACAGCTTATGAGAGAAGAAGCAGAACAGAAGCGCTTAAAAACTGTACTTGAGTTACAGTATGTGTTGGATAAGCTGGGAGATGACGATGTGAGAACTGATCTGAAACAAGGTTTGAGTGGCGTGCCAATATTGTCTGAAGAGGAGTTGTCATTGTTGGATGAATTCTACAAGCTAGTAGACCCTGAGCGGGACATGAGTTTAAGGTATGATGGTATCTGGTACCAGAATCTTGAGAGATACTGCCCTCATTGGCAGTTGGAAGGTAGTTACTGTTTTCTTTATTATTACAGGCTAAATGAGCAGTATGAACATGCCTCCGTTCACTTGTGGGATCTGCTGGAAGGGAAAGAAAAGCCTGTATGTGGAACAACCTGTGAGTATCACAGATAATTCTGATTTTATAGCCAGGAACTTTTAAAATACATGTTCTGTTTAAGGCATTTTGCAAGTATATAACAGTTTGCATTTATTTTTTTGCATTCTTTTTTGGCATACTTCAGTGACATTCTTTGTTTCTTTTTATATTTGATACCTTCTTGGGGCAAGACTTGTAGATGGCTTTTCCTCTGCCATGAAATACTTCCCTCTTATCTACCTCCTGTAAGCTTGTACAGCAGCTACACCAGGGAAGGTTTGGAGATCTCAGCCTGACTAGGTCCAGTCTGTTACTTTTCATCGTGTAATTTTGTTCATTTTTTATCTTCATACCCCTTCTGGTAGACAAAAATTAGTGAGCATGGATTGCCTTTTTATAGTGTTTTAATTGATTTTTTTCCCTCTTTTTTAAAGATTATTTCTAAGCTGGGTGTAGTGGTGTGCACCTTTAATCCCTGCACTTGAGAGGCAAAGGCAGGAGGATCTCTGAGGCCAGCCTGGTCTACAGAGTGAGTTGGAGTAAGCCAGGGCTACACAGAGAAACCCTGTCCTAAAAACCAGAGAGTTATTTCTAATTGTGTGTGTGTGTGTGTGTGTGTGTGTGTGTGTCTATATGAATGAATATATATATATATATATATGTGTGAGCGCAGGTACCTGAGAAGACCATAAGAGAGAGAGCATCATATCCCTTGGATCTGGCATTTAGATGTTTGGGAGCCAACCCATGTTGAACTTTGGTCTCTGTAAGAGCAGCAAGCGCTCTTAATCCCTGGGCCACTTCTCCAGTGCCTAACATGCCTAACACACACAGTATGCTCAGCAGAAGTTTTTATTGGGTGAATAATCTTAGCTTTATTCCCTCCTTATTTGCTTAGTACAGTAGTTTAGGTAGGTTCCTTTCTCATTCCTATCATGTTGTAATTTGTTTTATGTATTTGTGTATGTGGTTGTTTTACTAATATTAGTTTTTCTTACTGCTTTTGTAGAATATTAATTTTTTCAAATTTTCAAAATTTTTTTCAAATCAAATCATCAGTGTAACATTGTAATCTCTCTCTATTTTTTAGATAAAGCTCTAAAGGAAATTGTTGAGCGTGTTTTTCAGTCAAACTACTTTGACAGCACTCACAATCATCAGAATGGATTGTGTGAGGAGGAAGAGGCAGCGTCAGCACCTAGAGTGGAAGACCAGGTAGCTGAAGCTGGTGAGTATTTGAGTGGGTATGAGCGCTACACACACACACACATGCACGCACGCACGCACGCACGGTGGCGCACGCCTTTAATCCCAGCACTTGAGAGGCAGGCGGATTTCTGAGTTCGAGGCCAGCCTGGTCTACAGAGTGCGCTCCAGGACAGCCAGGGCTATACAGAGAAATCCTGCCTCAAAAAAATTTTCTTTTATACTCAAATACCCTTGACCATGAAAGTACAGTCAACAATCTGAGGTATTCAGAACCCACCACCTATCTTACAGCCCTTGATCACAGGTAAATTGTTAACTTCCTTGCCTACCTAGTATTGTTGTATGAGGAGTATGGGTTAGGGGCAGTTGTAAGGATTTTTTTTTTCTGACTAGTTTTACTTCTCACCATACCAACATATAGTATGATACCTATATTGGAAGTATATATATGTAACTCCTAGAGATCTGTCTGCCTACCGAGTGTTATCATTTCTTTTTTAAGACTGCGTATAGAACTCTATGGCTTGGAACTTTAAACTCCTCATTGGCTAAGGAGTTTTTGCAGTTCATGTTTAGCATCTTAATGAAACACAAGTGTGACTAGACAGCCTGAGTACTTTCTTGATAACTAAGTTGATGAATAAGATTGAATACAGTTTGAATACTACAAAAATTTTGTTAGTAGTTCATAAAGTTCAGAACTGGATTGCTTAAGGTAAAAACATACAACACCAGCTATCTAACTTGGGGTAATTACTGCAAACTTTTATACCCMAAGTTTCTATTGAATGTGTGAGGAGTGCATGGTATGTACTACTCTTTCAGTGCTGCTATGCTGAAGCCAGAAGAGAAGACTGCTTATTGGTGGAATATAGGAAAGACACTTTGTGGTTTTACTTTTTCTGCTTTTACTAACAGATGGAGAGTTTTGTTTTTTCCTTCCTTTCAGACAGTCTTAGCATTTAGCCTCCTCTGGCTTGGAACGCCTAGAGGTCTGCCTGCCTCTGCCTACTGAGTGTTAGTTAAGTCTAAAGGTATGCATCAGGTTGGGCATGGTGGCACATGCCTTTACAGTTCCACTACACAGGAACCAGACTGTTCTTTTTTTGTTTTCAAGACAGGGCTTCTCTGTGTAATAGCCCTAGCTGTTCTGGAACTCACTTTGAAGATCAGCCTGACCTCAAATTTACAGAGATACTCATACTCCTGCTTCTGTCTCCTGTGTGCTGGGATTAAAGGCTTGTGCCACCATCGGACTGGCTAGAGACTTTTCTTTCTTTTTTTTAAAATTTATTTATTTATTTATTTATTTATTTAGAGACAGGGTTTCTCTGTGTAGCCCTGGCTGTCCTGGAACTCACTCTGTAGACCAGGCTGGCCTTGAACTCAGAGAGATCCACCTGCCTCTGCCTACTGAGTGTTAGTTAAGTCTAAAGGTATGCATCAGGTTGGGCATGGTGGCACATGCCTTTACAGTTCCACTACACAGGAACCAGACTGTTCTTTTTTTGTTTTCAAGACAGGGCTTCTCTGTGTAATAGCCCTAGCTGTTCTGGAACTCACTTTGAAGATCAGCCTGACCTCAAATTTACAGAGATACTCATACTCCTGCTTCTGTCTCCTGCGTGCTGGGATTAAAGGCTTGTGCCACCATTGGACTGGCTAGAGACTTTTCTTTCTTTTTTTTAAAATTTATTTATTTATTTATTTATTTATTTATTTAATTTTATTTTTAAGATTTACTTATATGTAAGTACACTGTAGCTGTCTTTTTTTTTTTTTTTTTTTTCGAGACAGGGTTTCTCTGTWTAGCCCTGGCTGTCCTGGAACTCACTCTGTAGACCAGGCTGGCCTYGAACTCAGAAATCCGCCTGCCTCTGCCTCCCAAGTGCTGGGATTACAGGCGTGCGCCACTACGCCCGGCAGTTTGGGCATTTATATCCATGTTAGTAATACTTCAATTCCAAGCACCCACATAAAGGCACACCACCTTTTTTAACTCCAGTCCTAGGGATTGATGACCTCTACTGGCCTCTGTGGGCACTGCATAGACACATGGACAAGACAACACATCTATACACAAAATATAAGTAACAATGAAAAAAATGTATAACAGAAAAGAAGAAATTACCAGATATGARTAAGCTAATCAAGTGTCCCCAATTCAGAATTTTTCATTATATACTGGGCCTGATATTTCAGTTATCTTCTCGATTTCTAAATTAAGAGAATGAGGTGAAAATATTTTAAACAGTTAAAAATATCTTTAAGCTATTAAAAGCAAATCAAACCTAGTTTTTTACTTAAAGGAGAATGATCTGGGCTCAGGCTAAAATACCTTAGTGCTAGGGTGCAATTTGCCTTGTGCAAAAGCCCCTGGGTCAAGTTCCCACCCTCCAAACTAAAAAGGAAGGATGGGCCAGAGGCAAGTAACTAGCATTGTTTGACAGATGTTCTGAGATTATTTAGGTATGTCTTTGTACCTAGTAGTAGGCTTTTCAGATAATACAAAATTAATGATTTCCAGCCAGTATGAAGGCTTACATTGTACAATGGTTCATCTAAAAGTTTTTTTCCTTAGCCTTTTGTAGTCTAATGATTGTCTTCATTTAGCTACCTCCAGTATTATTAATTATTGGCTTTTAAAGTGGTTAGAAGGGCTGAATGAGCTCAAGTATGYCTGGTGTAAAGAAAGTTTGACTTCTGACCTTACTGAGTTCCCGCCTGGGTTCCGATGTGCTTAGTGCTCTTTACCTGGGCTTTCTTTGCTTTTTACTTGGTTTAACTTTATTATAAAGGAACCGTATGTGATTATAATTGAAATATTTTTCCTTTAAGTTGGATTTTTATTTTTTTATCCTCTAGTTCTTTATAGTAGTGATTGAGTTTTGACACTTTCATTGTCTGAATATCTTTTGTGAGAGTGATCTTTAATAGTAAAAACCTGGAAACCTTTTAAGTAAGCTAGCTAGCTAGCTAGCTTTCTTTTYTTCCTTTTTTCGTTCTTCCTTTCTCTTTTTCTTTTCCTTTCTTTTTTTTTTTTTTTTTAAATTCCACACAGGCTCTCTCTATGTAGCTCTGGCTGTTTTAGAACTCAGTCTGTACATCAGGCTGGCCTCAGGCTCATAGATCACCTGCCTCCCAAGTGTTGGGATTAAAGTATGTGCCACTACGCCTGGCTAAATTCTCATCTTTACCAAAAAAAAAAAAAAAAAGACGATTTGACAGGGCTGTTGAGACCCTGCTCAACTGCATAGGAGCAGTGGAGAGTGTGACCGAGTAGCTTCATGCTGTTTAAGGTAAAATGGGACAAACTTACTAGTGAGTTCATTAGGAAACRAGGCTTTATGCCATCTGTTTACATGCGTTCTTTGAAGGATAGGAGGATAGACAGAAGCACATATATTTAGCTTTACAAATGTCCAGTATGTACAGTTGGTTAGAAAAGTATTTTAGCCATACYGTGAGCCTCACTCACGTCTTGCTTATGATGGCATCTGTTTTTGAGTATCCTGAAGAATAAGCAGCTTACATACTAGTATTTGATGTCTGTGATTCAGGAGTGGTTGGTATTTGAAGTTTACTGTTAAACTTGAGCTAGATAAATATATTAAGCTGGAGTACATCTGAAAGTTAAGGCAAAATTTGAAGTAGACTTTAAATATTTATTTTAGGTTTTCTCATTTGGCCTGGTTAAACTGATAAGTGTACTTATTCTCTTGTCTTTTGTGTAGGGTAAACTTGACGATTACCAGGAACGGATGAATAAAGGGGAGAGGCTCAATCAAGACCAGCTGGTAATGATGCTACACCGTAATAAAGACTCAGTGCTCAGTATTTCAACACAGTATTTTTGTGGTTGTGTTTCTTATAAAAGTGTGCTCTGATTTGTCATTTCAGGATGCCGTATCTAAGTACCAGGAAGTTACAAATAATTTGGAATTTGCAAAGGAATTACAGAGGAGTTTCATGGCATTAAGTCAAGATGTAAGTAAAACATAATGTGTAAAATATTAAATAAAAACTAAGTGGAAACTATTATTTCAGGTTAATCTCTACATTACTGTTGATGAGTTCTCTGCAAGGAGTAGAAATTGGATTAACTTATTAATTCGCCAATTGTGTGTAACTGAAAACACTTTGATTTTGGGAAGAGCTGAGTTAAATAAAATATCAGAAGGAGACCTGTCATTTTGTATRCTAATTAAAAAATAATACATGTGGGAAATACCAGGTTAGCTTTGAYTGATATAGTGAAAAAACTCTTTTTACGTGATGAGAGACAATTCCAACAGGAATTAGGAGACTAAGAGCTCTGATTACTGATTCAGGAATGAGATTCACTCAGTTTAAGTGATCGACATTAATTTTACTTAGTAATTGTGTAACATTGGCCAAGTTGCTGTTCCTGTATTAAATTTTCACACGAAAATAATTGGGTAAAAGCAGGGAAGAAAGAGACAAGACCATCACAGCACCTTCGTTTTCTAATCTACAAAATAGTAATGTTCTCTTTTTATAAAGCTATGCTTATAAGAGTATTTGATACATATTCCAGCACTTTGTTTTATTATCACATCTTATAATTGAGTATAGAAGGTATATTTTGGTAATTGAAGTTTTAACCAGTGCCTTAGTTGGTTTTCAGGTGCCCCATCACAACGGACAGCATTTAATTGAGGCTTTGCTTAAAGTTTTAGGGGTTTAGTCATTTATGGCTGGGAGCATGGTGGTTCAGAGGCAGGCATGGTACTGGAAAAGTTCTACATCTGGTTCCACAGGGACAGAGGGACAACTGGGCCAGGCTTGGCCATTTGAAACCTCAAAGGCCACACTCACTCCAGTACGACCATACACCCTTATCCTTTGCACAGAGTGCCATTCTGTGATAACTAAGCATTCAAATTGTGAGCCTATGGGGGCTGCTGTAATGCCTCTAATAGAATATCAAAGACTGCGCAATGGAGAAAGGGTATTTCTCTGAGACAACGGAAGTTTAGGACCAAGGCATTGGCTTTGGTTAGGGCCCTAGAACTGTGCATTCACCAGAGAGAAGAGGGAAGAACAAAGATTGTGATCTACTTCTACAAACTGCTTACCAGTTGGTTCATCAGGTGGTGCTCTTCGGACCCAAGTAATGGGCTAAAGATCTCTCAGCACTTGAATTTAGGTCTTTAAATTTCCAATACAGGAATACCAGGTATGGGGTAACACAGAAACCATAGTAACCGAGTGGAAGATACTTGGTTTATGTCAGAACTTTAAGCTTGATGAACCCTTCTTTCTTTCTCCCTCACACTTTCTTTGCTTGCTTTTCAAAAAAGATGTTATGCATTTAATTTACTCTGATTTTTTTCACAATAAGTGGATATCATTTTTATTTTGTATCAAATAGTAGCTTTAGCCTAGTTCTAATCTACCTTTTTCATATCTTCCCTACTTGAGCTGATAGGTCTCTCAAACTTACTATAAAAGAAGCCTTTGGGCTAGGGGTTTGCTGAGTTGGTTAAAGTGAGGACCTGAATTAGATCCCAAGAACYCATATTCAAGCCAGGTGTGGAGGCACTTGGTTATAATCTCAGCTCTAGGGAGATGAAGACAGGCAGATCTCTCGGGCCAGGGAGAGACCCTGTCTCAAAAAAGGTACCTGAGGTGTATGGTATCTCAGGAAGAATGCCTGAGATTTTCCTGCCTCCAGATTTATGTGTGTGCATGTGTTCACATATGCACATGTTGTACACACACAGAAACACGTACAGTTATTTCTTCTGGGTAGGTGTTTTTGTTTTTGTTTTTTTCACATTCCTACTTCTCTTCCTGTTTTCTGCCTCCAGCTACCTATGAAAGACCTTCCTCATTTAAACTGCTTCTCCCAACATTGAAAAGCTCCTCCATTTCAGTAGACGACATTTTCACCTTGTAAGCTTACTTGCCCGTCCTAAATTAGACCTTAGCCCTGTTTATATACGTTTATTGCTGTAATACCATTTACCTCCTCTGCTGCCAGTATAAATTATCTTATTACAATGTTCATTATTTATTCCTCTCTAAGTTTTAAAAATTTTAAAAAGACTTGTTTTTATGGGTATTTTTCCTACATGTGTGTCTGTACCACATGGGTGCATATATTTGGAGACCAGAAAAGGGCTCAGATTCCCTGAAACTGGAATTACATACATATTGTTGTAGTGTTGGGAATACATACTATGGATGCTGGGAATCGAACCTGGATCCTCTAAAAGAAGTGAGTGCTCTTTGAACCCTGAGCCAACTCTGCAATCCCCAAACTAGGTTTTGTATGTATAGTTCCATTTTGTTTTTTGTGTCAGTAAGTTTGAGATGGTGGGAAAGAATGAAGGAAAACAGTGCCATGACTCTTRACAGGACTTTACCCTTCTCTATCCCTAAGTTGATGCTAACGTGAAAGAGAAGGAGAGAAATACTTGACTTTTGATGCTGTCCTTTCAGCCTTTCAAGGAAAAGATGGGGGAACTGAGGGGGGAGAACAGCATCCTTCATCTAACTTACATGGTCTCCTTTTCTCTGTCAGTATTCTTCATGAAGACAGAATTTTATTTTTTTTCAAGTACTGAACTCCTTTCTGATATTATCAGTGATTGTTTGCAGCAAGGAGGAAGTGGTGGATTTTTAACTTGTTCTTGCATAGAATGTACTTAATTTCGACTCTCTTGTTTATGTTCTTTGACAGATTCAGAAAACAATAAAGAAGACAGCACGTCGGGAACAGCTTATGAGAGAAGAAGCAGAACAGAAGCGCTTAAAAACTGTACTTGAGTTACAGTATGTGTTGGATAAGCTGGGAGATGACGATGTGAGAACTGATCTGAAACAAGGTTTGAGTGGCGTGCCAATATTGTCTGAAGAGGAGTTGTCATTGTTGGATGAATTCTACAAGCTAGTAGACCCTGAGCGGGACATGAGTTTAAGGTATGATGGTATCTGGTACCAGAATCTTGAGAGATACTGCCCTCATTGGCAGTTGGAAGGTAGTTACTGTTTTCTTTATTATTACAGGCTAAATGAGCAGTATGAACATGCCTCCGTTCACTTGTGGGATCTGCTGGAAGGGAAAGAAAAGCCTGTATGTGGAACAACCTGTGAGTATCACAGATAATTCTGATTTTATAGCCAGGAACTTTTAAAATACATGTTCTGTTTAAGGCATTTTGCAAGTATATAACAGTTTGCATTTATTTTTTTGCATTCTTTTTTGGCATACTTCAGTGACATTCTTTGTTTCTTTTTATATTTGATACCTTCTTGGGGCAAGACTTGTAGATGGCTTTTCCTCTGCCATGAAATACTTCCCTCTTATCTACCTCCTGTAAGCTTGTACAGCAGCTACACCAGGGAAGGTTTGGAGATCTCAGCCTGACTAGGTCCAGTCTGTTACTTTTCATCGTGTAATTTTGTTCATTTTTTATCTTCATACCCCTTCTGGTAGACAAAAATTAGTGAGCATGGATTGCCTTTTTATAGTGTTTTAATTGATTTTTTTCCCTCTTTTTTAAAGATTATTTCTAAGCTGGGTGTAGTGGTGTGCACCTTTAATCCCTGCACTTGAGAGGCAAAGGCAGGAGGATCTCTGAGGCCAGCCTGGTCTACAGAGTGAGTTGGAGTAAGCCAGGGCTACACAGAGAAACCCTGTCCTAAAAACCAGAGAGTTATTTCTAATTGTGTGTGTGTGTGTGTGTGTGTGTGTGTGTGTCTATATGAATGAATATATATATATATATATATGTGTGAGCGCAGGTACCTGAGAAGACCATAAGAGAGAGAGCATCATATCCCTTGGATCTGGCATTTAGATGTTTGGGAGCCAACCCATGTTGAACTTTGGTCTCTGTAAGAGCAGCAAGCGCTCTTAATCCCTGGGCCACTTCTCCAGTGCCTAACATGCCTAACACACACAGTATGCTCAGCAGAAGTTTTTATTGGGTGAATAATCTTAGCTTTATTCCCTCCTTATTTGCTTAGTACAGTAGTTTAGGTAGGTTCCTTTCTCATTCCTATCATGTTGTAATTTGTTTTATGTATTTGTGTATGTGGTTGTTTTACTAATATTAGTTTTTCTTACTGCTTTTGTAGAATATTAATTTTTTCAAATTTTCAAAATTTTTTTCAAATCAAATCATCAGTGTAACATTGTAATCTCTCTCTATTTTTTAGATAAAGCTCTAAAGGAAATTGTTGAGCGTGTTTTTCAGTCAAACTACTTTGACAGCACTCACAATCATCAGAATGGATTGTGTGAGGAGGAAGAGGCAGCGTCAGCACCTAGAGTGGAAGACCAGGTAGCTGAAGCTGGTGAGTATTTGAGTGGGTATGAGC